>JAPZDV010000021.1:3383373-3425226 GCA_029814665.1 Acanthurus lineatus
CCCCCCCCCCCGCGCCCCCCCACCCCCCCCCCCCCGACCCCCGCCCCCGAGAGAGAGAGAGAGAGAAAAGAGAGAGAGAAAGAGAGTCTACTTTGCTCGTGCATGTAGTTTTATGTAAACATTTGAAGGGGCTCTGGACCTTTGATTTCAGGTCTCAATTCTGTCGGAGGGGTTAGGGAGAGAACACGGGGGAGGGGAGGGGGAGAGGGGGTTAAGCACAGCCTCTGCAGCCAGCCAAGCCTCCTGTCCATCACAGCTATCTGTCCTGTGCATAGGGAACCTCTATCCTTTCTTTGAAAAAAAAAAAAAAGTAAACAATTAAGCTGAAAGCCGAGAGAGAAGGGAGAGAAAGAGAAAATCCTACCATCTGCACTATTCTTTTAGAGAGAGGGGAAGGAGGGATATTTACACTCACTTTAAAGAGGACTTGTTTGTGACTGTGACCCGAAAACAAAAAAAAAAAAAAACACACCACCACCATTTCTGTTGTGTGTGTCTGTCTGTGAGTGTGTGTGTAACCGCTCGCCTGTGTGTATCTTAATATGTGAACACCTGAATAACAAAACGTGTGCACAGCTGCATGTCTGTGCAAGATTTTGTGAGTGTGCGCTCTCCCGAAAGTGTTTGTGTGAATACTGTATGGCACTACGCTCAGTTGCAGGGATGTCAGACTGCCCATCCCCAGCCTCTGCTCCATTTAACAATGCAGATAAAAAACACTCTCTGGCTCAGGGTCCATTTTAAGTGAAGGATTATTGGATAGCAGGGCTTTTCTTATCCAGCACAATGGCCACTAAGGGCCCTTGTTGCTACCTTTGGCATGTCCCTCACCCTGCTATTGGGAAGGGAATGGAGGCAGTTACAGTGCCTTTAAAACAGACCTTTCCATGCCTCCCTTTACCTTAACCCTTTCTAGTCCTCCATTGGAGAAATACTTCACTAAAAATTGACCTTTTGAGTATCAAATACTTGTGTTCTTGGCTCTGAAAAAATTACAGCTCCAGCCTTGGTGGAGAACAGCAGCTTTGCTTCAGTTATTTTGGATTCAAAGCATCTACACTTAGCTTGAAGGGTGACCTTGTAAAAACAACTTAAGAACATCCATTGATACTTCTGAAACCACACCTCCATGATTATTCCCTTCTTCACTGTTGATCCATACTCTGATAGCTTCACAAAACATTTCTAATTGGCTTCTCCAGACAGGCGTTTGTGCAAAGTTGAGGTTGCGCATTTAGTTATGATCTGGAGAATCTACGTTTTTGTGTTTGTTTTGTGTGTTTGGAACTGAAAGAACAAACGTACAGCAAAAAAAGTGCCAAAATATTAGCCTGGTTCCAAACCTCTGAATTCCTGCCAAAACTTCAGTATCTTTTCTTCATTTGCATTATCATAATTTAGTTTTAGTTTCATTTAGTTTTATTTAGTTTTGCAGTTATGCTTATTCTTGATGGGACAATGATGCATGTTCATCTGTCATCTTTGAGATGAGGGTCATTGTTTGCTTGGCACATTTACCATTGAACTTACTTCCTCTGGTGTTGATCAGCAGATGGGTCCCTTCATTCTGCTAAGGTCTTTGCTCTCAAATGATCTTACATAGTTGCTGATGACTTGTGATATGCTAGCTTCACCTAGCGGAGTGGCACTGAACTTAATTTTAGTCCTTTTTTTGTTTAAGTAGTTCCAGACAGAACTTTTTGACAGCTGCGGTAGCCTCTGCATGTCTCTTATGCTTGTACAGTGGCACCCAGCCAACCTCACAGGCTGTACCAGATGCTAAATGCTGCCCTTGTTTGGAAAAGAATGTGCCACACATGTTATACTGGTGCCTGGTAATAACGCGATAATATGTAGTATTTTATTAATCCCACTTCATGTTAAAAAACTAGGTAATTTTTTTTTTTTTTGGTAAGACTCTGATAAAATATTCCATTTTTTTATATTAAAACACTATCCAAAAAATTCAGAAAATCATAGTCCATCTTAGAAAGAAGCAACAAGTGTGTGCAGCTGTACAGCCTACACCATCACGATTTACAGAAATATCAACAAAAAGCATTGAGTTACTCCTCCTAGCTTCATTAATGACCTATCTGTCATTGTTGCTAGCACAGTTAGCTATGTTTGCTGTTGGTTACTCTGAAGCAAATGTAGTTGGGACTGACAGACAGTTACAAAGCGAACTGTGCTAACAAAGAGAGGTTGTGTGTTTAACCTTCTTAAGGCAATGTTATATTGCATGGGATGTTAAAGAAATGGACAGTGGAGAGGTGAATTTTTGCGTTGGTCGTGGTTTGACAAGTCTCAATAAACATGTTAATACATATTCGTATATACATTTTAGGTTGCCAGTGAAATCCACTGTAACTGCTGTGAATGGAAGCTGCTTTTCTCAGTAAAAAAAGTGCGAGTCATAAAATTTTCAGAGCCATTTTCAAGCTGACAGGGCGAGTGTTTATAACTCAAAATGCAGATTTTTGGTGCGGTATTATTATGAGGTGCTCACATGCAAACCCTGCAGTTTTCGGGATCAGTTCTTTTAGATTAGTCTTACTTCTGTCCCTTTCCCATTACCCACTGTTCTGTCCATAACCATGTCCTCGTCCCATGTCCCTAACCTGCTCCCCTGTGTTTTAATCCTCATCTGTGTTCAATGTCCATTATGCAGCTCTGGTGCTGTGATCCTCCGGTCCCACATGTCTGTAGCTCTCTTGTTTGAAACTTGTCCTTGTCTGTGTGCCTGATCCTGCCCCCATGTCCAACCCATTAACCTGAGTTGATATTCCCCACTCCAGCACCCTGTCCACCTCCAGTCCTCTCCCTGTCAGTGGTGCAACCTGGTGTAGGCTTGTTTGAACGGGACGAGCCCGGTGTGACCGGCTGCCCCTATGCTTCAAGCCCGAGCACAAGCACTTAAAGCACTTTAGCTGCGCCGCTACTCGTCAATGCATGCAGTTAAAGACAATTGGACCTTTCGGCATCAGCATACCTTTCCTTCAAGGTAATGTTAGATGAAACAGCATGATACTGTAAGAAAACAAATAATAATCCAGGGAGGAGAAAAAGAAAGAAAGAGAGAAAGAAAGAAAAAAACGAAGCTACACCAGGACTTCTGACAGCAAACTTAGCAAACACCCCTCAGACATTTTCCATTCAATGCAACTTTTTTTTTTTTTTTTGGTGTTGTTGTTTTTGTTTCTTTGAAAAATGCTTGTATGATCGTATGCCAACAAATCTCCACAAGGTGGACACAGCACCAAATATGCATTCACACAAGTGGTAGGGGGTCTGAGGGAGGAGGCAGCGTCCTCCCCTACGAGCTTCCTGCCCGATGCTCTCCCACATCCTGTGTAAAGACTTGAAAAGTGGAGAGAGTGCCGACAAAGAATGCTTGCCCAGTAGCTTGGTAGCATGAAATCGGCTGTACACTTCCTTCAATAGACAGCAGCAACTTACATCCCGCCTGTTGGTGCTATATCCCATTTATTCAAAGACTTGATGTAAGGGGAGGAACATACATACAAATATGTTTAAGCTATTCCCTCCCTGATGTTTGTAAGTGTGTCTTTATATATATAATTTTTATATATATAATTATATATGTAATTATATATAATTATATATTATTATTATTGTTTTATTATTATTTCCTGGCCAGCTATGTGTCTGACTAGACATCATGTACAGTACTTAAAAATGAAATTATTTA
Source organism: Acanthurus lineatus (assembly GCA_029814665.1). Taxonomy (NCBI): domain Eukaryota; kingdom Metazoa; phylum Chordata; class Actinopteri; order Acanthuriformes; family Acanthuridae; genus Acanthurus; species Acanthurus lineatus. Next base: position 3,387,086 of record JAPZDV010000021.1, read on the forward strand.
TCTAAGAAAGAATTATAAGCTGATCCAAACTAGGTTTTCTAATGAACAATTCAGTGACTCACCGATTGCACAGCAAAGTCTTTATGATTCAGTGTATTTTGGGGAATATAATCACTAATGAATGTTTTATTTTTTAATGAACCTTTTCCTTCTGTTGCTCAGCAGTGTCCTTTGTAAGCTCAGTGCCCAGCAGGCGAGTTTCAGCCTCGGGCAAAATCTGTGTCAGTCAGTCACTCAGGTCTCTGGTCATCTTTTTTTCACTGCTTTCTCAAGGCCAGTGAACCTCTCACCTCTCAATAAGTCACTTCTCTCCATGCAAACCCAGCCATCCCGCCTCAGTCTGTTAGTGCAGAGCCAGGGTCAATCTTCTGTAATGTCACTTTTTATTTTCCATTATTATTTTCCCTGTTGGTCATGTAAAGAATCTCTCTGTTCACGGGTAAATGTATTTTATTTTTTAATTTCAAGATTATCCTTCAAAGAGGTTGTTTCTTTTTTTTTTTGATTCAAGCTTTTCATGATACTCAACTAGAAATCACACAGCTATTATTTTCTCTGAAAAAAAGGAAATGATTTTGATTCAAAATATAATTTGTATTTAATGTCTTTTTTTAAATAAAAAGTGAACACATTTTAATTTACTGCCTCTCTTGTCTTTGTTTTTGTGTCATTCTCAAGCCTTTTTATATCAGTGGGAAAGATACAAGTTTGTTCTCATCAGCAGCCAATGGTCCGATCATCTGCCCTGCTTTATTTTCTGCAGGCAATCAAGGCACAATTTTGCTCCTGTTGAAGTCCTTGAATGCAATCAGGCTCCCCTCAGTCTTGGAATGTGTCAATAAGGATAAAGCAAAGGTTCAATTTGTAAAGAATAAAAATAAATCTGGTGGTGCCAGGCAGGCTGGCAGTGGGCACGAGAGGTTGAGGCAAATTCCTGTGCCCGACCAAGGCAAACAGAGAGCGGGTCAAAAGGCAGCGCAGAGCTGCATGTCCCCACGAACTGTCTAAAGTTAGACAAGGACCTCCACTTTAGATCACCGTGATAAAACTGCACACAAACACACCGAATATAGAAAATGTGGCCCAGCAGTGCATCTGCACACACACTTTCATAATCACATCTTGATGAAGCTGTTATGATTCTCATGTTATGATTCCTACGGATGTTTGTGCTCAAAGTAAACCCGCCTGAGGTGAAAGAGAGGCCAGAGTGCATAGCTGAGGTTAATGTTTTTATTAAATATATCACCTTTTTCTTACATTACATCTCAATTACAAAAGTGTACATACACACGAGTGAGCAGTTAGTCACTTTTGGAATAGACTCACATAAACAATGATTCTCTCTCCAACAGCAGCATGTAGGTAGAGCAGAGGCCGCACACGTCAAGGTTCACCGTGGGGCTCGCTCTTTGTGGTCATGTGTTCTTGGTCAGAGAGAACAGCAACTTTTTTTTTGTTTTACTTGAAAGATACATTAACACAACTGACAGCAGACACATAAATATTGGAGGTAGGTTAATGTAGAAATACCCGTCTGAGAGGTGATGCAGGGAGGCACCGCCTGTCATGTTATCTGTAGCCCCATGGCACCATGGGAAATGTTTTCTGAGACTGTTTAAGGATTCCCAACTGAGAGCTTTGCATTCACTGACGAGAGCTGATCATGTGTCACATCGTAGCATAAAAAGAAATCATCAAAAAGTAACAAAAAAAAGAGAGAAGACATAGCAATGGCAACAATGTGAAAATGAATCATAAAAATAACATTTGGAAAACCTTCTAAATGACATTTGGTCACTCAGTGCTTTTGTTCTTGCTTGGTTTGTCACAAACCAAACCTTCGGACAACTCCTTAAGGGTAGAGCGAGCTCAACTCAGCAGTGGAGTTACTCAGGGCCAAGATACATATATACACTTTATACACCATAAAAATAATAATATAATAATAACAATAAGGCAAAAAAGATATAAATACTTATACAATAATTACAAATAACAAATAAAATGAAATAAAATGAAAATAAATAAGGCTGATGAGTAGAAGTAAATGCATCAATATTAAAATCTTTTTTCAGAAAAACAAAAATATATATATTTTTTTCTCTTTGGGACGGGTGTTTGAAGAGGAGGGAGGGAGGGGTTCAGGGTGGTTGGGACCCACAGACCCGCAATGACAGTGTACCTGAATTAAACACCACCATGGACAAGATCAATAAATAAACAGCTATCAAAAAGGAAAAAAAAAATCAGTGGCTTGCTTTTTCTTTTTTTTTTTGTTTCTGTGAGATCTGCATCAGTTGTTGATCTCTTTTAAGGGCACTCGGCATCTGCAGGCAGGTCGGTCGAACCTAAAATCTTCTTGCCGTTCCAGGAGTTCACACACCAGCATCGACCCCTCTGTCCATCCAGAGAGGATTCACACTGCGCAGAAACAGAAACACAATTTCAGTCATTTTACTGCTTTCGTTTTCATTCAATCTAGGTTACACATGTGCAGTCATGTTAACTGGGTGATATCATGCTTAAACAGAGTCACACACTCTGAGGTGAAAACATTGTTGAACAAATCTCTGCCTGCAAGACACTCATTCACTATCATTTTAAAGATATGGCTGACATAAATTTGGCTACATGCTCTCAAACACAACTGGTCTAGATTCTTAAATGCTGAATGGAGTCATGACTCCAACCCCAAAAAAGCCAACACACACTTGGAGTATTTATAAGCTGAAGATTTACTTTTAGTTGAGGAAACTTACCTGTTTTGGTTTATATAACCCATGTTTGTCACAGTTGGGGAGGTAGAATCTGGTTAATTTGTCTCCTAATTTCTGCTGTGATTTGGCAATCTTGTCCAAGGCTCTCTGGAGCTCAATGTGACAGGGCCCCTGTGGAGAGGAAACAGGTGAAAGAAGGGTTAACAGAGTCTTGTACCTGCATTTTGCCAACACACAGAAATGATAATCAACACTGCTTTATTATCAGCAAGCACGTGGGCTGACATCAAACTGCATATAAAACTTGTAATAACAAGCAACCCCATTCTCCCTTTCCCTCTAAATCTTCTCTTCAAACAGCACACGAGCTCCCCCTTGTGGTGCTCTCCCCTAACCAGCCCAAAAACTTTTAGTAACACATTGCACATAGAGGATTTCAGTGAATCCACACAAAGATACTGACACAGCGGTTGGATCTTACCTGTTCGACCAGTTTCTTGCGGATGGCGATGAGCTTGGCTTTCATGCTCTCCTGAGCGTCGGCAGCAGCCCTCGGGTCGTAGGGCTTACTGTGGCCGGGGAGGTAGTGGCTGGAGCCGGGGTCCGAGACGATGGCTGCGTTCTCCATCTCAGCTTCTGGCTCTCCCTGATCTGAAGAGAGGAATGATATTGATATGAAGCGGGACTAAGTGCATGGGACTGCAAACGGCTCCAAAACAGATCAGTCAAGGGTTTTGGATTGTAATGATAATGGTTTGATGGTTGTGGTAAAGCATATATATCTAAATGTGGAGATTATGGGCCTACCTTGTGTCTGGGGCTCGGGGGTCGGCTCGGGCTCAGTGCTCTGTGTGCACACGGCTTGTCCCCGGGTGAGTGAAAACAGCGGCCGGGGGTCGCCGGGTCTCGGGGTGCACCTCAGTCCGGAGCCGCACGGCGCCGTGTAGATCCCGCACAGCTCCCCTGCCGTCAGGGCGCAGGCGAGGCAGCATCCACAGCCGGGCTCCCGCAACACCTCGGCACACCCGGGCGCCACCGCTGGACACTGGCTCAGTTTCTCCCGACTACACGGAAGGCAACGGATCGGCTCGGGCTCCACCACCGGGGACCCAAGCGTCCCTGTGGCCAGTACGGTGCACACCGCTGCCACCACGACGTGATTCAAATATAATCCACCCATGGCCAACATTGTGAGCTGAATACTAAATATAGAATGTGAAATGTAGAGCAAGGTAGAGAGAATAATCAAAGGTAAAAGCCGGATTCCCACGGTTCTTGCTCAGTTGTGTCTTTCGTTTGATTTTGGGAAAATGTCTAACTGCGAGTTGCGCGCAGCCGTATTTATAGCCGGGTCCTCTGTGAGTGTTTGACGCATCGGCGTTATGAATGATTTCTGAAAAGAAGGTGTGATGATACGATGGGCCCTGATTGGTCCGCCTATGTCCGGTCAGGCAGCTCATTTGAATACAACAATCACGTCAATATTTATTTTGGAACAGGCAGTGCTTGCACGTATCGCTGACGAGTGACGACACCAGTGTTTGATGTTACAATCAAGGACCCCCCATTTCTCACCCTGGTGCAATACTTTACTACTTCACCCCAAATTGCCGGACTAAAGTAACAACACAGTCCGTTAGATTTCTTCTTTTTGTTTGTTTTAATAAGTTGCAATAAAGGGGATAAGTTCACACAGCGTCATTGGGGAGCTGATTTAGTCGATATCCGAGGTGAAACAGTTCCTTGTGTTCTAGCACAAACGACACAAATGAGCCCCGCTCTTTAGAAACAACGGTGTCTATTCATGGGGGTTTTCCATTAATTGCTTTCTCCGAAATTCTTACACAACTTTGGGAAAAACTAATAATGAGCGTAAATTACGCACGCCCACGCTGCGCGCAGAACGTGGGCCCGCTGAGAGTGAACCAGCGGCTCCACTTTGACATGAGAAAGCATCCGTGCACTGCAGAGGGAGAATAAATTCAACTTTCAGAAATAGCTGCGCAAATGAGGGTCACCGTTTACGCCACCGAGTCAAGGGCTCGGGACTCTGTGGTATGTGATCCCTCTCTGTCCCTCGCGCGCGCACTGAAGCCGGCTTTGGGCTCAGTCCAGGAGATGTCCAGTTGTAATTACCCGTTTCCTGGGACAAGAATAGACCAAAGCTTTCAATGGGAGCTGCGCTGACATGGCCACAGACACGTCTCTCGACTTGCCGCTCAGTGAGGGTTGCAATGGGGGACAACATGCACGTTTTCACGGCTTTCTGCAAGGCATTTGGCGTCCAGTCACTGCTGACCCCAGACGGACATGTGATAATGTTCCCTTCATTTGAAAAGGACTTTAACAGAATCTCAGCGCATTCTTACGAATGATCCCATTAATTAAATAACTGCAGACTCATATCACTTTTTTTCTGATGTAATGGGCTTTATCGTGTGATCAGCTCCATGCAATTGGTTTATAGGATTGCATCATCTGTCAACTGGTGTTAACAGTCACTCTCACGTGATACCGAGATTTGTATTCCTGAAAGCTCCAGGCTAAATAAAGCTTTTAGAGTAATCTGATGTGGCTTCGGAGCGTTTTCTAGACCCACTGCCCCCCATGACAGGCCGACATCTTTTTCTTTGTGTTAAAAGAAAGATTTAGTCTAGTCCAATTACACGGCAGTTAGACAAGATATGTAGGTTAAGAACAGTGATTGAGAGAAATCAATTACATGTACTCAGGTACTGTATTTGAGTTGTTTGGAGGCACTTTTTTTGATAACTCTCGTTTTTCTGCAACTCAATATTCAGTTTCACTATGTAGTGGTTCAAAGTGCAATACTGCACTTCATATTTTTATCTTCACATTTTTCTGACAGCCAGTTACTTTGTAGATTTCAGACTAATCAGCTGATGAAATATGATATATTCTTATGAATTTGACTACCCACAAATATATACTTTTCCTACAGTTTGGCAGGAGTATAACTACTTTATAACTTAACACTGTTAGACAGTTTGATCTGCACCAGTGTATCATATCTTATATCATGTGAGGTAAATGTAGTGTAGTACAATATACCTCTCTGAAATGTGGTGGAGCTGATACATAAAGTAGCATTACATGGATATGCTTGAAATTTGGATTGAATTCTAGAAACGCACTTCCAGGGATTTTTTTTTTTTGCATAATAACTACATTTACTTTTAAATTTACAACGACAAAAGTAAAAAATAATTGTGAAGTAAAAGTTTACAGGTGCAAAAAGTGTAATGCTTAAGTTGAGCAAATGTACCCTCTAATTGACCTTAAGCACATGACCTGAATACATTTAAGTGCTGTTACATTTCAACCTTTAGTTATGAAACAAGGTAAGCTAATTTGCAAAAAAAAAAAGAAAAAAACAGTGGAAACAGGAAAAAGCTTTAGGAGGTCAGGTTGTTGTCTAATGAGCGCACGTAATTTGATTTTGGGGTGATATCAGGTTCCAAAACAGCTATTCTCTGTCTTTTCCCCTACTTTCCAGATTGCCTATATCAGTTTCACCCTTTTACATTATTTTCACTTGAGCAGTTTTAAGCATATAAACATCATCTCAGTCATGTCTGACAAGATCAAACACTGTGTTTTCCTGAATATCTCGTTTTAGTCTTTTATTTATGTGGCTTTGTTGTGGGAAAAATGCTTTGTACTACTCGATCAAATGGAAATATTGTGTATCATTTTATGCACTTTTACCTAAAATGAAGTCTGTGTATGTGGAACTTTGAGTTTGGACAAAGTTTGGCTGCACAACATGAGTTTGTGGCAACTGACCTACTGGCGTGACAGTGAGGATCAAAGGATTAGGAGGATCGAGGCTGCATTTAATCCATCCTATCAATAAAATATGTGTGCACATGTGCAGCCCATACAATGTGTCCTACAGGATGTCCAAATCTTTGTTTTTCTCACTCTCATTGAACAGGAAGTCCTTTAATGAATTTCAAAATGGCTGATAACACTGCTCCACTAGTCACAATGTCCAAAAGCTGTTCACTGCATGTCACTTTCTTTTTCAGGCACTTGCATTTCACTTAAAGTCTCTATAATATTTCCAGAAAATATAAAAATTGAAGTAATCACTCAATTGCAGTTATTTGACAGTTGCTCTTGGTTTATATTGCAGGTTTTGACATTAAATGTAAAAGTTTTTGTTTATGGATTCTCAGACATATGCAACAGTTTAAAAAAAAGGCACTCCATAATATGTTTTGCTCCATAATGATGAGCTACAATATTGAAACCCTCCTTACATCTGGTACATCAGTTACATTGTTTTCCTGTTCCTCTTGCTTAGCAATTTCTGGAGCATTCAGCCATATGCTGCAGCCTTCTTTAGCACATGAAACTTATTCATGCATCATCACGTGACTGGACAGAATGACTTTTCTCACTTATGCAACTTACATGTCAAATCACCAGGTTCATCCAGTAATATGATGTGCATAATGACATAACACTTTGAAAGTGGCAGTTTGGAATAATTTAGATCCTTTAATGCAACAATGTGAAAATACTCCATTACAGACTGCATTCCAAATATTTCTTTTTTTGTTTATGCTGTTTGTACTTATCCAAATTAACATAGAGTAAAGCGTTGATTGCAGGGCTTTCACTTTGCATCACTTAAACAAAGTGGCTCTACTAAAATAAAGTATCTTTATACACTCAAATAAAGAAGCAGTGCTGATTTATTTGAGAAAAACAATGGGGTCACTGGAGTGTTAAATGTTTAAATGCTACAGCTACAAATGGTCACGACAGTCACATGCTTCCTGATGTACATGTGGTACATTTGGCTCAGCCTGTCCTCAGTTGAACTGTACCCTGTGTCCTTGTGAGGGAATGTGGACTCCCGTGCCGCTGGGAGCTGTTCAAAATGTGGATTGGATGCTGCACGACAGGACATTTATTCTCATTTTCCCCAAACGTTCCAGCTCTACTTTTTATAGACTTAACCCCAGCCTTAACTAAAAAAACTCATGAAAATAGTTTGTAATGGTCTCCACTCTTGTGCAAAGCCGGTCTGTTAGTAACATCTTATGATGTGGCCTCATGACTGGCTCACTGCTGAGGTAAAGCATGGAATCATTTATCTAATTAGCAGGTTGATGTAAAGACAGAGCGACATGAGGGATTAAAATGTGAAGAATTCTCATAGAAGAGCAACATGCGGTAGCTTGACAGGTTGTGTGAGAGGTTTTTTTTTCTTTCTTTCTTTTTTGTTCTGTCAGATCAGAGAAGTCCAGTGGTCAAACACAACGGAGTTATCTCAGGTCAGGGACAGACCTACTTTTTTCAAAAACACATGTACACAGCGGGATCCATCAGAGGCCCAAGACGCCGGCCACAAAACCCACACAGCTTGTGTTTTGCTGCTGAAGGGTTTGTGTTTGGGAGCATGTTGATAAGTGGGATTTTCCATCTCTTTCACATGTCACATGACACAGATCAAACGGCGCTTGGCATTGAACATCCCAAGACTGGAATGTTTACCTTTGACAAGAGAACCAGGAAAAACAGTCTTGTTGTCTCGGAAGCTCCACACAGACAAACACTCTCAAACACACACCCTTAGCCTCCATTTATGGCAATTTTAAACCTTGCCCTTTGGACGACGTCAAAAAGGAGGGTATCTACGACAGACAAGCTCAGAAAAACAGGGTTGTTTGAAATCACACCCACCGAAAGAATGCACACCTGCATGAACCTACAAAGACAACCCAGAGGCTCTCCAAGGTGAACATTTGTGTACCTCTGTTAGTCGGAAGAAGAGGTTCACATGGTGTAATACCAGAGGGGTTATTAAACAAGGTGATTATGTAGCTTGTTTACAACAGACCGGGGTATTGCTTTTTAATATGACCATCTTTAAACAGATTTATACATTGCAACCTTTTTTTCTTCTTGCTTCTCTGCCCTTTTTCATTTTATAATGAGGTTCACCTGTCTTTACCTCAGAGTTTACAGCAGTGGACACAGTAATCTAACAGTTTGCTGAGGATGATCTTGTGATTGAAAATGACTGCTGTGAGACATGTTTTTATAAAGACTTGTTAACCTAGAGGCAAAACCATTTTGTTGTTTAGTTTTGGTGGATTACAAACACCAGAGCAGAGACAGGCCATGTTTAGCCCTTGACTAAACTGTATGATTATTAAAACTCTTTTTTTTTTATTCACTCTTGAATTTAAAGTAACTTGTGCAGTATTTGACAACTAGTAGAGATATGAATCAATATTTTTCTAAAAATTTGGTTTCAGTCTTTTTTTGTCATGCACATGCCTTATTGGGTACATCCACAATTCACTGATTGGCTTTGCAAATGTTTTCTGAGAAGCAAATGTTTTTAACATGTTTTATAAACCTTACTGATACACACAATTTATTTTGTCTTTATTGATTTACTCATTAAGAGCAAGAAGATATATGTTTGATAAGGCCTTTTAAGGAGATGTGACGACATTATCCTGCCATATTTGCTGCAACAAAACTAGTTATTTTAAGCCAAAACACAAAATAGAAATAAAGAAATAATTATGAGGAATCATAAAACTTCAAAATAAATGAACACAACAAAACAAATTCAAGTGATTGTCATTAGAATGTCAATTCTTCAAATGTCTTAAAAGTCATAAAAACAGCCTGTATCCACTTTGTGATGACAAACTTTGCAGCTCATTTAAGAGGGTTTTTAAAGAGTTTGTGTAACTTAGAAAGATTTTAAATACAAGATGACAGAACTTGGAGAGTTATGATTTTCACTGGCCAGGAATGGCATGAAAAAATGAAAAGTTAGTTATGGTTAGTTAGTTAGTTAGTTAGTTAGTTATGTAAAACGAGGCATAATGACTTATGTCATGGTGATATGTAGATTTTTTTGTCTTTTTTTGACATCAAGAGTCAAACTTGTACTGTTTGGATTGAAAAGGTGAAGATGACAGAGGCACTGCTTGAGTGTTTGTTTTGTTAAAAAGCGGATAGTTTTGAACATTCTCAACTTGTATAATGAGATGAACTTTTATCTAAATACTTGACGTGAACCATATCATTGCGCATATTGATGCTAAGAAAAACTCCTGTGACTTTATGTTATGATATGGATTTCCACCATATCATCCAGCTCTGTACCCTTATTACTCTATTGACCATGTATTTGCCCTCCATGCTTTTTTTGTCTCACGTTGTGTTTTCCTTGCTCTGTTTTGTCTGTTTTGCATTTTTTTAATGTGTGTGTGCGGGGTTGGGGACTGAATTTAAATATGGGGAATGAGATTTATGTATGTTTATTCCCCACATGTATGAAAAATACATAAATATAGCTTAAAAAAAGAATAAATGTAAAACAAGGATTTGGACTTCGGTGGAAAACATTACCCACTAAGTGTAATTTTCTTAGGATTTAATTTACATCTAAACATTTGAACATCATGTACAGGAGATTGTGGGATGAGATGAACATTAAAATAGATTTACTGCTGTAAACGGGAGTTCAGGTCTATGTGAGTGAACCAGTGCTGTCTCAGGTTCCAGGACACGTCAGTGGCGTGGTCTGGTTAACTAGTATCCTCTCCCAGGGCTGAGAATCAGCAGCCAGGAATGTGATGTGAGTGGGCACAATGACGCTAATCCCCAGCAAAGTTGTTCTTTTTCTTCTCCTCTCCTTCTCACAAGATTTCCGTAATCGGATAATCCATGTCTTATTAAACAGGCAATGCAGATCATAGATTGAGGTCTGGGAGAAAAACAGTGAAACAGAGCCGGGGTCAATCATGGTGGAGGAGTGTCAGGACACTCTCACTGCTTTAATATTGTGAATGGGGGAAACGGTTTTATTCATGAGACCCCCAGCATCTTGGCATGTTTTATGATGGTTTGCATGTGTGTGTGTCTGTGACAGTGTGTTTCGGTGTGAATAAGTGTATATGTTTGTGAGCTTGTGATTGCACACTTGTGTGTGGGAAACCCAGGAAATCCAGGCTCCCATGCGCCAGCATCCATTGTGTTTAGTTTCCTCCTCTCTCTCTCTCTCTCTAAGTGTGTATGTGTGTGTTGGTGTGTGCCTCCGTGTGTGTGTGTGTGTGTGTTTAGCTGCAGTGCTTCCCCCTCTCTAGTAGCTCTAATGAGAAGTAGGAGGAAGTTGGAGCCAGAGGATTGCACTTGGCAAAGTTAACTGGAAACAATCTCATGAATGGGTCAGGGGAGCTGTATTGGTAGGACTTACCATTATTATCTCCCCATGCAAGAAAATTGAGTTTCTGCATCCAAACTCTGTGTTATTTTACTCATCCGGCTTCACATTTCTTTCATCAAATCTGTGTCTGAAGATCCTTCAATTACAATAAAACAGTCTATCTAAAGCATTTGCTTCAAAGGGATCACTGAGTTAAATGTCTGATGGATCATTTACAGTGAAGAAGAGCCACAGTCTGAAAGACACCAGTCAGTGTACAGTCTCCACTCTTTGTAAAGCTGACTGTATTGACTTTCTTTGGCTCTACTTCACTTCACTTTCAACTTCATTGTCCCCGAGAGAGGTAAATAACTGTGTAGTATGGAATTACAGTTGGAAAAAAAAAGTGTTTTTGTACTAAAAAGTAAATTTTCCACTGATCATAACGAGCACATAATGAGCTTCACATGAAACTTCTGAGCCACCATAAAGACCAAATTTTCCCTTACCTCTAATGGTGTCTGGCTGTTTAGATAGTTTTGGTTTTATAGGCTAAACTTTCAGACTTCTGATGTCTTTCTTCTATTATTTTATTTTTATCTCCTATCATATTTGGAAATCTTTTCAAGTTAGACTAAGACAGCATTATAAATGTTACAGAGAAAAAAAAAGAAAATAAACATCAGGCCACAGATTTAACTTTATTGAAACCAGATAAAAATACTGAACAACAGAGACAATCAATTAAAGAGTCATTTACAGTACAATTTAATGTGTAATTCTTCTAGAGGTGTCAGATTAATTCTTTTCAACTTCTTTTGTGGAGGAATTAGAAACAAAGAAGGCTTGTTTGCCATCTCTAACTGTGCAGATATGTATCTCTGATGTGAGATAATGATTGTAATATTAATTCTTTAAAATATGTCAGCGGAAATATGATGGAGGATTGCACTGAAGTGCATTTTTTAATAAAGACATGTACCAATAACAAAGTGAATTAATGTAAAAGACCCAGCTCTGGAATGTAAAACAAGTGGTGAGTGGGGGCTTTTAATGTCTTTAGAGTTTTCAACAGGATGAGGTAGACAACTTGTGAGCTCACAAGTAGATTGGGTAACAAAATATTGAATACAGACAGATTTGTGGGGTATTTTGTTTGTGCTCCCCAGGGCCTTGAGAAACTCTTCAAAATGGCAACCTGTCTTTCTAGAAACAACAAACATTGCCCCAGTTACTGTTAATCCACAGATCTCCTGATTAACTGTTTCTATGAAACTGTTTAAAGGTCTGCGGATTAGCCCTGGAAACCTGGATGTTTTTTTATTGAAAGATGTACTGCTGTTTACGTCTGTCAAATGTTGTTTTTCAAATCAGTGTATTGGGACAAAGGCAAAAACCTCAGAGGAAAAATGTATCTATCTTAGCTATCTGTTTGGTGAAATGCCCATGTAGCTAACATTAAAAATTATCTGCTCATGATATTTTGGTGATTGTATGTCCCTTGTCTGTCTACAGATGTAAGTCTTTAGGTCAAAATATTGCTATCCAGGTCTGTTTATCACAGAATTATCAGTTGACCGCAGGTCACTGTGATCTGCTCTGTTTTGGAGGTTATTATGACATTTTCTGAGGATTTTAAGGTGCTTTCTCTCAGCTCGTCACATTCCATCTGCGTGGACATTCAGAAGAGACAAAACATGCAGGAGCTGCGAGAAGGGGTTAGTAAGGGTCATTGCTGTTCTTACACAACATGGAGTTCATTGACCCTGTGTGTATCTGTGCTGATGTGCTTGCAGGGAAAACACAACGTACAAGAAAGAGAATAACACTCATGCACTGGGGAAATCCTTGATGAGAAGTAATCGTTCGGGAGGATGTTTTTTTTTTCTACTAATCAGAAAAGAGAGTTTTTGTTTTTAGCTCTTGTTGGACGGAGTCACCATGACGTCACCCATATGTTTGTGGAGTACTGTTTTGAAGCCTTGAATATGGTCTTCTGGTCACCATATTGTTTTTCTGTTTGTTTGTTTTTTGATTGTTTGTTTTTTTTTAGTCAGAAATAAGAACATTTGTTCAACAGGATGGAGCTGGCAAAAATACATGTTGCTCTCAATAACTGTGTGATGCATAGCCATTGACTGTAAAAAGACGGACAGCATGACAGTTTTTCAGGTTAGTTTCAGTCGCTTAAGTCACTAAACACACTGGTGTACGTTGAAGTGTTCACTTTTCTGATAATTTTGATTTTTCAATTAGTTATTTGATGTAAAAAAAAGGGGGTGACATGATTGATAGCCAACCCTAACCCTGCAACAGGGAATTCACTTGCTTTAGGATCCAACCTTAAGTGGCCTTTCGGGAGACTGTAGTCTTTGGCTTTCCTGTGTCGGCTTCATCTTTCAGCCGTGGAGATTACTGCTTAGTTGAAGACCTTGAGGAAGCACTTTGTTTCACAATGTTGCAGAAGATCTGTTGTGACACAAAAGCTCTTGGAAGAACATTTTTAGTTTTCAGAACAGTTCAGTATACTAAAAGCATCTGAGAGCTTAATCCCAGCATATGGATTTAATAAAATGTAAGATGCAATCCTTCAGGATGAATTATGTGGTTTAAATCAAAACTGTGCTCTGTGGCTGACAGTGGGATCTTGGGAAACTAGAAGTGAAGTAAATAATCTGCACTGCGAGCTTGCACAGTTCCAAAGCACAGATCTAGAACAGTTTGTAAGCCCCATGGTATCCATAAAAGCAACTCTCTAAAAAAACATATGAAAACAAAATGCCACTTTTACAATAACAACCTTTATAAAGACTTAATAAGTTGTAATTAATGCTTTATTAATGGTTAATAGTGCTTCGTAGCACTTCGGTAACTATTAAGAAGTAATAAAAAATGCTTTTAGGTTATTGCATCCCGATATCATTAAGTCTTACTTAGCAGGATTTTTAACAATTCAACAATCAAATCTACCGGTGTAAAAATATTTACAAAAATTGTCCATGGATTTTGGTCCTTACTATCGATGTTTGTAGTGTCAAGCCTGGTGTAGTTGGGCTTTGAGAAATTTGCAGATCACTAATTTTATACAGATTATACCCTATATATAAATATGTAATGAAGAGTTCACTTAATGATATTTGATAATTCCAAGTCGAGCTGTCAAAGTTAAGGTTAGCTCATTGCAATACCATCTCTTCAGACAGAGGAGGGACAATGGTAATGTGGGCAACGAATCTGACCTTGCCATCAAAATGATGTTAAACAATGAAATAAACCACAAATTTTTACATTTTTATATTAATAATTACATTTTTAATTACAATTAACAAGCCATGATGTATCGAGAACAGCTGGCAATGGTCTGAGGTTGTCAGCTGAACCTTTATCCATGGCATTACCGATGGCTTGATTAAGCTTGGTCTCTTCACACTTTGTTGACCAGTATAGTTTACAGAGGTGCTTGCATCACCGTTGTCAAAGAACCATAAAGATGGTCTATGTGTGCTCCACTCCAAAACAATCAAAGCACCATGAATAAGATCAGCAGCCTTCACCAGGCCAAGATACTTTGGGCAAGGGCAGGTGTCTGGGTAGAAGCCTGAGGAGATGGATATGACACAAAAGGTGCACATTGAAGATGATCTTAAAGACAATTCCAGCACCCAAACCACCAGAAGTTTGTGTATCTCTTCATCCCTTCACTTTGCAGACATTTAATATTCTTTGTCGTTGTTGTTTAAAAAGACTCTCCTCCTTCCTTCTTCAACATTTGAATTTTTCCAGTCACACCCCAATTGTGCAATATACAGGTCAGCAATATGCCAATTCCCTTGCATAGGACAATTTTCTGCTGTGTTCACACATGCAGCTCACTCAGACTTAAAACTAGGAGGCTGCAAGAGGAAAGTCTGGGTCGAATAATCCTAACATTTGTGCTCACACATACAACATACATACTTTGGGTGAATTCAGCGTCACATTGCATTTGTGAAAGGGGCTTAAGAGTAGACCAAGTATCGAGGCACTACTTAAAAAAAGAAAGGACCTCCTAGTCTTTTGCTGAGTCATTATACATTAGTAGATAACTCTTTTCATGTGTAGCCAAACCCAATGGGAGCCACAGAGTTCTGAAGCTAATGTGCTATATAATACATGCTATGTAATGTTGCTATATCAGTCTTTTTTTCTGAACACAAAGACGGTGGCCATTAAAAGGATATACTGTATACGTTTCCAGCTAATGACAATTTGTAATCTACTATGTATTAAAACATTCTTCCAGCCTCTCGAATCCAGTGTAATGGTAACCGAATAAGCTAAACCTGAACTCTGCATGTTGCTGATGTTAGCAACAGCAGAGTGGCAAGACAACATGGATTATTAAATTATAGTTATGGCAATGCAAGCAGTCTTTGCAGACAAGTCTGACAAGCAAACAAGCAATCATTTTTTCACAATAAGTTAGCTACAAAGTTTGTAGCTAGCTAACTTTAGATAGCTGATGCTGAGCTCAACATGTCTGTGGCAAGATACCTTTGTGTAAGAGACTCCCCTTTTGCTGGTGTGTTCTTCAGGTGCCTGATATTCTATCCAGAATCCTTTATCTTAGCACAGCAGGCATGGCATTCAACGATTCTTTGTCTTGGGACTTGTGTGAAGTTATTATAGTAGAAGGTTATGACAAATGGCCCAGGATCTGCAGCTGTACTTGTCATGGTGTTGTTGCTGCAGCAGTCATTTGTGGCTCACGTCCAGATTGAGTCTCAAGTCTTTTGAGGACAAGCTTCAAGTCAAGTCTCACTGTTGAAAGACACTGTTAATCAAACATGACCATATGCTTCACAGGATCTCATGGAGCACTGAGGACACACTTTGTGCATCCAAACCTGTTCTTATAGCTCCTGATGGCAACAGTATTTCACAAAGTCTGCAGAAAGCCCCACCATAATTCTTTCATAGTGTCACATCATAAAAAATGCTTTAACACATTGTTTTCAGATGGTTTGGTTTTTAATTATGTGTTCATCATGAGTGGCTACTTTTCCTTATTTTTGTTGTCTTTTTTCAGCCTTTTTTTCAGTATAATTAAATGGAAGTTGGGATTTTTTGAGGTTATTAACCTACGTCATAGTAACTTAGCAGTATGATCAGTAACGAAGTTTACTTTGCTTCACCATCTTCATAAGACTATTACTAATCTTTCATAGTCAGGTATAAAAACATGACCTCATTGCGATCCATCCTCCGGTCTTACTTTTATAAGCTTCCAAAACAAATGCACATGTTGCAGGCAGTGCACGCACTAGCAAAGATCTTTACGACAGGAGGCACTGGAGTCACTACCACTTTTGTCCAAAGGGGGCACTAAAATCAACAAAAACTGAAACTTCTTTGTCTTTGCTGTAGCCGCAACTGAAGCCATTAAGAACAACTTATTAACCGTTCAAAAAGTTTGTCATATTTGAAATTGGTGTCATAAGATCATAATCTTGAGCAGCAGAAAGATCTTTTCCTAACTTCTATGTTTTTGTTTTTCACTCATGCAGAGGTCTTGACTTTCAATACAGGAAGCATTAATCCAGGAGACCACAAGTTTATTATTTCCATAGCAAGAAAACCATCAGGTCGTTTTCAGATACATGCTGCAGATATAATACATATTAAATGCTGAGCTGCAAGTTCCCCACTTGTTTGGTGACACTCACAAACAAATCACTTAAACACTGATACTTAATGGTATCAAAACATGCCTGCAACAAAAACATGCTGCAAAGTTATACACATGCACACGCACTAAAGCAGTGGGATTGCGTTTTCCCTCCCACGCTCTAGGGTCCAGATTCCAGCAGAGTTTACAGTAAGGGATGTTATGATACACAGGGTCATTGGGTAAGCAGAACGAGAGGGGGGCGGGAGCAGTAAAACTGTCGTTAACCCTGCACAGTGTCCCGCGTGGCTGTGTCACTGTGCCAATCTTCCCCTCAGCAGCGTCTGACTCAGGCTGCTGAAAGACGATCATTCTGCAGCTACACCACAGCTGTAAATGAGGCCTGAGAAGGCCCGTTTCCGCTGGCTTATCTCAGAGTGTGTGAGTGTTTGAGTTGGCACTCCTGAGCCGGGGCTGTTTGATCGTATCAGAGAGTCCAGCAGGTGGTAAACACACATACACACACACTCGCATACACGCACATCGACTGTGGTAAACTTCTCAACTATCAACAAAAGAGGGGTATTGACATCCTCTGCTGTGATTACACACAATCAGCATGAATCACAAGGCTGATAGAAGAAGAAAGCGGTTGACTGGTTAATCATTTCCTCGTTGAAAAACACAACCTTGATGGCTTCATGTCAGGGCTTGATCTCGTTGGGTTGCCATGACTACCTGTCACTCAGGATGCTCCGCATGCCACAGCACTTCCAGGTGCTTTGCTATACACACATGAGCAGCCAACACGCACACATAAACGTTCACATCGCTGATGAATGTTTGGAAGTCGACTCTTCCTGCAACAGGACTTAAAACATCCCTTCACATTCAGCCCGGCACACAAACACACACAATGTTACGGCCTCATGTTTGTTTTCTTTTCTTTTTCCTTTTTAAACCCCCTGTTCATTTGTTAGATTCCTCTGTTGGGGAGTGAGAAAGATGGTGGGTGAGAAAAGAGACAGACGTTCTCATTCTCACACTCCTAACTCCTCGGGCATCATATAAAGTAAGACTGTCTTCATCAGAACAATGAAAACATGGGTTTAGCAGTTAAGTCTTGTGACTAACCAGACCTCAAAAACAGAGGTTCTCAGATCAGAAAACAGTAAATTGTTTCAAAAGGCACTGATGCTCGCAACACATGTTCACTCCAAGGGGATCCAAGTTAGAAGTGACAGGTTGATGGATCAGTTAAGCAGTCCTGCTTCTAATTAAGGCTTATGGTAACTGATTTATATGTGTTTTGTACTGTTTGGTATTTCTTCTCTTTTTTCTTTTTATTGTTTTGTGTATGAAAATCTCGTACGAGCACTGCAAAGCAGTTAAGACTTTAATGTTGTGGAATGTGTCATTGATCCATGCTTTTTACTGTACTTGTTCTACTTTTCAGGGTTGTCAAGCTCTGTTTCACAACATAATGGTCATTTTGAGCTCTGTAATGGGACTATGTCTGTATCTGAATCAGCACTGATTTGTCACTTTAAGTCAATACTTTCAGTATTTATATTAAAAACAATTTTCCATCAGCCCTCATCTATTTTGTGTCACAGATTTAAAATCAGGTAACTCTGACTATAATAAGAAG
This sequence comes from Acanthurus lineatus, assembly GCA_029814665.1. Taxonomy (NCBI): domain Eukaryota; kingdom Metazoa; phylum Chordata; class Actinopteri; order Acanthuriformes; family Acanthuridae; genus Acanthurus; species Acanthurus lineatus. Next base: position 3,405,310 of record JAPZDV010000021.1, read on the forward strand.
ACTAGTTTTGTAGCCTGCCAAGATGATCTCCTCTAACATACAATGATGAAGCAGGTAAAAACTTTGATCGCTGACATTTTCAGTTTACAGGAGGATACCCAAAAGATTGACAAAGTTTATTCTCAGAGACTGATCAGGAGAAAATAAAAAGACAGATATACATACCTCTGAAGGCTTCTGCATATGGTTGTTATATAGCAAATGACTGTTCAAGTCAAATGACTGTTTAATATGAAGTTTGGCAGTAATCCAGTTAGCAAGAAAGTCAGAAATAAGGTGTCATTTTACACGGGTGGAATTGGGGTTTGTCGGAGCAGATACAAGCCTGTCAGCCATCATGACTTTTTACATGGTCGTGAGGTTTAGAGCCAGCTGCAAGTGTTTATGGACTCTGGTTAACTTTTTTTAAAATATATGCATTTTTTGGCAACTCTGCATCATTGTTTCGGGGGGGAAAAACCCACAATGCATAGTGACATTTAAACAGTGATGACAGTGGAACGTAGCAGAGTTAAAAAGACATAAAAAACACAAAAACAACTTGGAAAGAGCTGGCACAGAGAAAAGTTTTTATTTCTGTATAGACACATGTCACAAATCACCACTGTGTATGCTTGTCTGGTAGCATAATGTTGACATCTGAAAATATTGATTCTGTTCAACAGTATTGTTTAAAAATGAAGAGGGGTTTTAGCAAGCATTCCAAACTGCATACAATAGAAAAATGCTGTTCTCAAAATGTCTTCGTACATTTAAAATGGTTTTACAAAGGTCAGTCCCAGCCTTTCCTACACTCTGACACTAGCAGTGATGTGACAGGTGACATCTTCTAACCGGGTTTGAGAAGGAACATGAGGATCTGGATCTTTAAATGTTCAGAGTAGGTAATCTGCAGGATTTATCATTGACATCAGTGATGACTCAGGCTATTGTCCCAATCAGCCGGTAAGCCAACATGCTTAATATCAGGGCTGTATAATTAAGAACTAACATGGACTGCAGCCATGATAAATGTTATTGAATGCATCTCTGCTTCTCTGCCATTAACTGTCCAATGTAAAAAAGGCCTGTTGACTCACTTTGCAAAAAGACTCCTTCAGTGCTGAAACAGTGATCTCTTAATCCACTAGACTGTTGGAGTCTGCACAGGCAGTTTAGTGAAGCTTTGTTTAAAACTTTAGTGTAAATCTTTAGTTTCAAGGCTAGAGGAGACCTGAGAACATACTCTCTAGTCGGCAACTGTAAGAAGTCTGTGTCATATCTCTTTTTTATTAAGAAAGCAAATACAAAGTATTTGTTTAACTCCACCAAAAAATCTGTTATTTTTCTCTGTTTTATGTTACAGAGTCTCATGATTTTGGACTGCTGGTTGACCTCTATTTATTTTTTCTTTACAAGTTTCTTATGTTTAAAAGGCAGTGACTTCCCTTAAATTTCTAGTAAAAAAATGAATTAAACTTAAGCATTTATAAACTTGCATTTCTGCATTAACTCATCTTTATGTGCCATGTGACTTTTACCATGATTTTTGTATTGTACTGATTTTTCCACTTGTACCATTTCAAAAGTTATAATATAAACTGTACTATAATTATTAATAATACTGAATGATTAATTGAAATGTATCCGACAACTGATTGGTTATAAAAACAATCAGCCTTAGTTGCAGCTGGATCTACATGTTCTCCTCTAAAGTACATTGTGTTTTTTGCCACCTAACACCTGCATGACATCATCAAACTGCCAAGCTTGTTATCTGAACATTCTTATGAAATGTTATTGGTACTTAACGCCAAAATAGGGTGGCTGTTGCACAAGTCTTTGTTATCTAGACTCATCGTACAGTATCTGTTAACTACATGTACACAATGTCTGCCATCATGTTTTTCTGGTAGCAGAAGTGTTCATAACATCAGCATGAGGCTCCTTCTGAACAACACTGTTGGACTCAGGCTGACACTGACCCTAATGTTACTTCTTACATCAGCTTCCCTGTTTTTCTATGTTTTTCTACTGTTACATAACTTTTTAACAGAGTTTGATGACCTCTGTGTGTGGGTGTGTGTGGGTGTGTGTGCGTGTGTGTGTGTGTGTGTGTATGTAAAAATTAGAAGGATGAGGCACAGGAACAGCTGTTTTACTCCAGAAACGCATACCCGCTGGCTTTATTTTTATCATCATTTTACGTCAATATCATCGCAGTGCAAACACTTAGTATAAAATATCATCTTTAACAAAATTTACATTCACATAAAACATCTCAATAAATACATCTTCAACAAAAGAACTTGACAAATATCTGATCATTCATAATATATCTCTGAAAAAGACTCTACAATATACAATAATAGCTATTAATACCTACATATAACAATTGAAACCCGTATCATACAGTATGAAAATATCCAATTTACAGAAAAAAATATTGTACATAACTTCTTTCCATGAACTTCACAACTATTGTTAAAAGCAAATGTATAAAAATCCTCATTTTTAATCTCTTAGAAACTCAAAGTAAGCACTTGAGCTACTGTATAGACTTTAAAATCTATTTTCAATATGATAAGAATTACAACAGCATCATTTCAGTCAGGTTAGGGTGTCCAAATAGAGATCTCCAAAGTCAACACTTGCCATCTTTTTAAGTTACAAAACTGTTAAAGAAACAACTCAAACTGTAAAAATACAGGCATTCAAGAAAAGGAAATCCACAAAATACTGTAGTCACACATTCAGTTGTGCTACAGCTCAACAAGAAAAGTCTGATATGTTTATGAAAATAGGTTGGCACATTTGAAAACCAGCTACCTGTTGACTACAGCAGGAGCGGGGAGGAGGAGGAACCCCCGGCCTGATGTCAGACAATCCTGAACATGTCCTCACACCAAACTCATGAAGAAGACAAAAGCACCTTACATTCAAGAGGACCGCTACCTTTTAGCGCATGCATGAGGACTACATTAAAACAGAGTCACTGTGTGTCCGCTGCTCGGCCTGTATTAATGTTTCATCAAAGCATGCATGTAAGAGCCACAGGCTTGCAGGCAGTGCATGCTAGAACAGATTAGAGGAGAGTTAATGGCTGTGGTAAGCCGTATTGTGAGTAGCATGCTATACCATAAAATAAATCATTTGGATTTGTATGAGGAAGCCAGACACGGAGGTTTGAGTGTCCTCATAAACAGCAGTTTTCTTCTCCCGACCAAAGCAGCTTTTAGTTCATAAAAATATTAAACCAGATATCTTACCGATAGAAAATATTTCTTAATAAACAAGCACGCAGAAAAAAAGGTTTTCTTTTTTGAATATAATCCCATGAGGAAGGAATTACACTCGCACAATACAGAAAATAAGTTTCCTAAGTCATGCTTCAACTCCACAGAGATACAGACTGGTGTGGCTAGCTATGCACACTCTATTGGCTACATACACTATTAGTTAAAAATAGGATCCAGCTGGCTACAGCATGCAAGGGTGAATAGGCTGAGATAGGAGACAAACCGCTTTATTGCTACACTTTGACGAGGAAGAATCTGGAAGTCAAGCATCACAGGGAAACAGACAGCAAACATGACTGGAATGCAGCAGTGGCATCATGCACTTAAAGACACCGAGCAGCTCGGCTCAGAGAATCAAGAGTTTAGCTCATGTGCCGTAACAAAGTTAAAATGAAGGGGCATAAACGTGGGGTATCACCGACCCGGAAATGATTAAAGGCAATGCCCTGTCATATTTTGGCAAGTTTGTATCGTTAACTGCCATTTACAATTAAACATTTGGCTCCATCCTCTTAAAAAACACATATCTCTTGGACAATAATGCCCAAGTAATAAATTCATCTGACTTGCAGTCCAATAAATCAATAAAGGCAACAAAAAATGGCAAAAAATTCATTGTGAGGAGTGGTCGCTAAGGCAACAGCACTGATTTGGTTTTATACTGAGAGAAAAGGGTCAGCTTAAGTTGCTAAAGGAATTACCGGATGTCGTTATTAGAAAGGGTTCATGTGCTACACTCACAATTGTGCATTTCAATCAATTCTTATTTTGACTTAGTTATATTATAGTTGTGGATACAGAAGTTGACACTGAAATCATGGAGACGCCCTTGGCCTTTGATTGGTTACAGGGAAAAGTGGCAAGAGCCTCCTGTAACCTGTTTATGACACAATGTAGTGTTAAACAACAAACGGGGCCCAAGTGTAGAGGGGGGGTCCAAGCGTCTGAGGTCGCCTCAGAATCCCTTGATCAGTCCTAAACCCAGTCCGGGCCTGAGTCCAGGTCTCCCATCGGACGATCAGTATCCCTGCCTCTATGCGACCCACAGACAGTAGAAGAACAGCTCTACTTTTTCCTTTATAAATATACTCTGCTACTGCCATCTTGTTGCCATCAATATCATTTCCCACATTGTTTTCCACGGTCACCATGGAGACAGCATCCGTCAGACCATCGCCGTAGGGGCAGAGGGCAGGTACCTGGTGGTGCTGGTGGAGGTGGTTGGTTTGGCCATGCTCGGGCTCGGGGTCCTGATGGTAGCATAGGTGGTCACGGTGGGGGCGGGGCTTAGCCTGGTGCACACACTGCCGTGGGTGAACGCGCTTGACCGGCGCTCGGCGTTGCTGGGTTGCTGCTGGGTTTGAGAAGGCCTGCTGCCCTGCCTGTGCCCCTCCAGGAAGTACGTGAGCATCTGACCTTTGCCCTTCACACTGACCTGACCGCGGCAAACAAAGTTATAGTAGTCTGTGATGAGCCGATGAACATCCTCTGTTACCTGAAGAAGAAGAAACATAGGAAGATGTCAGTTCTCCATAGATGTAAAATATCATTAAAGGCTTTTGTCAAGAACCAATGTTTAGTTTGTCCATTCTGGGCTACTGTAGAAACATGGAAGACGACAAATTTTATATTCTATTACTACCAATTGATACTACTCTCTTGTCTGTATGCTAAAGATGAAGCTACAGCCATGAGAAGTTAGCATTGCATTACTAAGCAAAGTGGCTGGAAACATTGGCAGAAATGTTTCAAACTACAATCGCCTCTAAAATTCACTCACTTCATTAACACAATGCATCTTGCTTTTTTTGACAAATAACAGTGTGTCCATTCACTCAGCCCTTCTTCACAGTGTCTCAGACTATCGCGTGGGTTGCCTGATATGGTGTGAGACAGGTTTCAGATCTCCGTGCTAGACTTCAGACAGTTACTTTACACAGCCATTGTTTGCCAAGAAATAGTTCCAGCTAAAATAAAAACCAAAAGTGAACTGAAAGTCTACCTAAAACCACAAACAGTTTTCCTTTTTTAAAAAATCTTTTTTTTTGTAATTATAATATCAGTGAGTGCAACTTAACAGAAAGTTTTTTCCATGCTTTTTTTTAATGTCATGTGTCATTGTTCTTATTTTATTGACATAATACTGTTTTAATTTTGTCCAGATTTGTCTTTAAGCAGATTTAATTTATCGTGACCGTATTACATAATGGGAAATAAAAAGGAAGCCGCACTGCACCTGTATCTTTCCTTGTACTCCAGTGCTGTCCATCCTGCTGGCAACATTCACTGTGTTTCCCCAGATGTCATACTGAGGTCTTCTGGCTCCAATCACTCCTGCCACCACTGGTCCCACATTGATACCTGATTTAAACATAACCTGCATTCAACCTGATATCTGTTTATAGAGAATAAATGCATCATTTAAAGGCTGCCTTTTCATTGCAAGTAAGTCATTTGCCAAAAAGTATGAATTTCTCTTCAATATTCCCTTTTTATTACTGAATGTATGTTAAAAGAAAGAACTTTTTAAAGTAAATTTGTGTAAAATCTCTTAACTGACAATCTGAATTATAACCATTTAGGTGCCTTCATGCTTTGTGTCTCTCTCTAGGACTATAAAATAAATAAAGCAATCACAGTAATTGCACCACTGTGATGACATGTCTCTGCTTCATCTTTGCAGCAACAGTTCTGGAGGTTCTAGAGGTCGGAAACAAAATGGCACAAAATGCAGACCAGATAAAATCAAAACAAACTGAACTTTCTGAAAAAACAGAATATTACCAGAAGTTGCGTTTTTGTAAAAAAGGTTCAACCAAACAGACCAACATACGCAGCCCCGCAGTGCGCAGACAGGATGGCACTGTATACACCAGGCTACACTGCGATTAAACAAGGGCTCCTGCTGCAGGCTCCCCACAGGATACCTAACACAATGGAGCCCAGAGCTTCAGGTCTCGCTGTGACGAGCTTCCTGGAGGGAACGCTTTCTCTGTGATGCATTTCCCCTCTAAACTTACTGGCACTGAGCGTGGATGGTGTCCAGTGCAATAGGTCAGAGACTCAGGCACCAGTGTTTATATAGGCCTCCGCATGTGCGTGTGTGTGTGAGTGTGAGTGCATGTGCATATATTTTAACTCACCTACTCTCAGGACAAAGTCATTGTAAGACTGGTAGTTGATGGCATCAAGGACGTCAAACATCTCAATTGCAAAATCTGACACTGTGCATAAATGTGAGGTGATGGACTTCTTCGCCTATAAATCAGACAAACCCACATGTATCAAGAGAGCACATTGTTATGCTTACATCCAAGTTAGGAATTGATAATACCTTCCAGTTCTGCTTCCCTGAGATGATTATACACACTGTGATCTACGACTGCCACAAAAGCATGCACCAGGTTTTTTTTTTTTCTAAAGTCAAACCACCTCTGACTGTTAAGTTTGCATAAAGTTTTTGCAGAAGTTGCAGAAAGAGCTCTTTTGTTTGTCAGCTTTGCAGGATTTAAAGAAACTTTATGAATGCTGAATATGCTGACGCCACAGAGGCCAGTAATCCCTCACAGAGGATTTGTGGATTGAAACGTGACAGTGTTCTACATATCAACACCCTGAAAATAACTACCTCAAAATACTAGGCCTCTCAAAAATGCAGTGTACGTTCTGAGCCGTTTTGAAACATGCCAATACTCTGTAAACACACACAAAAACTCATATGGGATCTTAATATAGCTGCTGCATGTGTACCTTGGAGGTAGTTGTAGGAACCAGCCCTACTGCAGCCATGTATGTGCTGCCAATAGTCTTGATTTTCTCAATATCCCTGTAGCACTCTTTGTCCATGAGCTGGAAGGAGAAAAAAAGAAGAAAAAAGGGGATAAAAACAGGAGGAAAGCATTACTACTACTAGAAATCCAAATGCAATTTCAAACGGACTTATTTGCGTGTTTGAGTAAATTAATGCTTTATGTCGGTGATTATAGATTCAAGCAGGCCAAAAGTCATCTGTAAGTAATTCCTTATTTTGAAGAACTTTCCGAACCACAACCATTGCTTATTATATTGCATCAATATTTTTTAAACCCTTAGTCATGGCCGCAATATCATCTTTAAAAAATGACCTTATAGAGGTCATACTTAAACAGCGCTTCCCTCCAAATGCTCCAAAGGCAGAGCGGGCGGACAGGAAAACTTCAGGAAAATATATAAATTCTGCAGATTTAATGATGGAACTAAACGTTTACTCACCTCATCAAAGTCAGCTATGATCTCATTGAGTAGCCTGAGACACTCGACACCCATGTTGTTCCCATCCAGCTCAATGTAGAAGTCGTTGAAGTTGGCAATGGAGGCGAACAACACTCCAACCTGAGCATAGGACTGGTAGTACAGGTCCTGGAGGGGAGAGGAATTATGGCCTGATCAAGCTGTACTGTACTGGAAAAGCACATTTTGCACATTGTGCAAAGAACACTGTTGCGGGAAGGAGAAATTACAAGGCATTAAAGGGATAAAGGTATTTGTACTAAAACCAACAAAAATCTTTGGGAACACTAAAAATACCTTGACCGTAAAGGCCCATTTATATAATATATTATGCACTGCGAAAATTAATTGTACTTTCTGTGCATGTAAATGTACTTTATGCATCAGTGAAGTAACTTGTAACATCATTTTTACACAAAATTTTCTCATTCACTTGCTACATTTTCAAAGCTTTCAAACGCATTTAGAGTGCTCCACAGTGAACGGAGCAGACTCAGCGTCTTCACATGACCTACGTTAGTAATAAAAAGTTGGAACTTAGTAACAAGTGGTTGACAATGGACAGACCGCAATCTTTTAATGCAAGACTGAGGGTCCACACTCACCCCATTGCTGAGGAGGACCATGAGATGTATTAGAAAGCTATATTTTTTGTAACAAAAGCAGAAAAAAACTTGTGTTTTTATTTGTCAATGAAATTTCTGCCTCCACTCAGGTAAAATGTTTTAAAACCACTTCTTAAGGTGATTTTAAAAGTGAATGCTTCTAATAACCTGACAGATTAATTCTCCTTCTTCTTAAATTAAACATTTTCTTAAAGAGTCCTTGCATTATTGAAAAATGCATGTCACAAAGATGAAAACAGGCCTGTTTTCTAAGCTCGTAAAAAGTTGACTTTTAAAGAATATATGGTTCACAGGACACAGTGCAACAAACATTTGATGACTCTACAGAATATGATGCAATGCTTTGGATTAAACTACCCCAAAGTACAGTTTAAATGAGATCAACCGAAAAACATCTACAGCAATAAAATGAAACATGCACACATTGCCACAGCAGCAATATTAAACCAGAAACATCACTCATAATAATGAAACACTGACAGAAAACATTTCACTGCACAATAAGTACTATTACTTTTGATACTTCAGTACATTTGGTGATGATTCAGCTTTAGTGATGCTGCTTTTTCTTTTTTTTCTACACCACTGCTTGCTAAAAATGATTTTGTCTATGTGAGTACTTATATTCCTTAGTGACCATCATTACCTTTTTCTGTTCCTTTCTGTCACTTTTTCTAAGTTGTCTATTAGATTTGTTGAAGCCTAACAGTTGTATACATTGAACACATAAAAATATGTGCCTTTATTGCACACCAAAGTTCCAACTGAAAATGTGATGTACTTCAATATTTATTTTAAATGATCTTGCAAATATGCACATATGTATTCTAACAAAGAAATAGATTTCTCATGGGAGTAACTTGAAATGTTAGCTAATATAAAGGCCACATGTGCTGCAGCTTCCTTGTCATGTTGTCTCCAACAGCAAAAGTTGTATCACTAGTCAGGTGCCATGTCATTTAACAATAAAAAATAATTATATTAAAGAACCACAGAGTCTGGAAACTTTTTTGTTGTCAATTAAAGATGCTGACTGAACATTTTAGCACCAGTTACAGTACAATTCAACCAAACTCCTATGACTTGGTTCAAGTTTGGCTAAAATATATGGTCACATTAGCTTCACATCATTTGATCAAATCTTAATTGATGAGTAACAATATCAAGTGCATGGTTTTTAATGTGCACAGGTCTGGAAGTAAACTCTGGGTATGGGAGCAATTTCATGTCTTTTAGTCAAAATTCATTATGTTTTAAACTTTTATACCTCCCAGTTTGAGCTAAACATCAACCCTTGATATACAGTACAGTGTAGTAGTTTGACCTCTATTCAGAAATTGTACTGTAAAAGATGCTAAAATGTTACACATGGAGGCTTTAAATCCCAAGTCTCAGGAACAAATATGTGTATAAAGGGCAAACGAACAGCATGCTTGCTGGTGGCCTTTGTAGTTCACAGTGCAATAAAAATGATTTTTCAAAGATTGTTAGAGCAGTGAAACTTTGAATTCCAGGCAGCAGAGTCCCACTGCGCTGTGTTATGAATACAGTGTATGGGTGAACTTTAGCCCAGAGGAAAGAGAGGAAGCCCTTCTATACACTGCAGCTCCAAGGGGTCACCAATGTGCCGGAAACATACTTCCTGACTTCCTGCCCCCAGTGTTTACTAGTCTCAGCCTCAGACGATCCCTGCACTGTCTGATGCAAAGCCTGCTGATTGTTTAGGGATAAGACCGGCTGTACTTTATCTTTGTATTATTATTAACAAATGCCATAACAAAACCCAAACCAACAATGCATTTAACCTACTAACCACTGCTGTCTGTGTGGCCTAGACCTATGACTGTATAGTGTATTTTTCTGTCATTGAGCTACTCTGCTCTGGTAAAACATCTATTAAAAATAAGATACACTGCTGTTTCTATTTGACATATTTCTTCATAGTGATAACTATGCCCATTGTGGTTTATTCCCCTCAGCTCATCTAGCTGGCAAAGCAGTGAAAACATGAGATCTGTGACAGCAGACCATGCTGAGTAATGTATGCTGATGTAGAAAATGGAGTCCTGGAGAAAGTTTACAATTAACTACAATGACCATGTTTACCCCATGCAAAAGAAGGTGAAATGAAAAAGTGCTGTTATCGCTTTCTATCTAGATATCTTGACCTCTGCAGCATCATTTTGACTACTTATCTGTAGATTTGTCACTCCTAATCCTCCAAACTTTATGAAATTAGATCACTGAATCAATGAATCTGTCTTTAGTCTGTTGCAACCCTAAATATCTTCAGACTGTGGTTGCATGTGAGTAAAGCCCACCTTGTGGTAAATTCTTGCAGCCTATCATTTTATCATTTCTCATTTTAGCCCAGATTTCATCTAATAATCTCAACAGGCTGAACTCTGGCTTGGAAAATTAAATTGTGCCCCAAGTGCAGTTTAATTTATACATTTTTGCAATGGTAAAACAGATTTTCAAACATAAACAGTAATGTAGTGGATAAAAAGAGGAAGAATTTACAGGAAATGATAGTATAGGGATTTGCCACAATACCTGCATATTTATATGTTGTTAATGACAATCTTTAAAATAATAACAACACATATTTCAGTTTTTAAACATTAAAATGTGAACTGGCTTACATAATGTTGCCTTTGATATTAATTTGAAAATGTCCCGACAGGAAGTAATGCAAAGTTTTCAATAGTTATAATCCATTAACCCCTGAAGGCTTAATGTTTCCAGCTATGATGTATAAACTCACAACTTCTGCATATCAAATTTAGACACTAACATCACACCTACACATTTCCATGTGAGAATGTAGCATAAAAATCTGGTCACAGCTTTAGTGTTTACAAAACAAGCTTGTCCTTTTGATGGGCTATGAATTTCCTGACAGGATGTATGTTTTCATCACTTCCTCAGAGGAGGGGGGAGGGGGCCGAGGAAGGAACAGAGATCAGTGGAGGGGATGTTCATCAATTAGTGGATACAGACACACAGGGCTGTCAGCTAACACTTCCACTTTACACCACAACACCCAGCCAAGGAAGCTGTGCCATTGTGCAACACAGCTGGGAATTTTTCCCACATTAAGACCCCATAGGATATTACAACTTTAATTGCAATATATGATGGTATATGATAGTTTTCTGTTGGCAAACAAAGACCTATATATCCCTTTCCTCAACATTACCAAAACAACCAGCTTGTGGCACTGGGTCACCTTAATGCATCACTCAAAATGGGCTGAATTTGGTTGAGAGGGAACAGATTTTTAGACACATGGGCAATGGCTGACAGTATAAGCTGGCTTAGAGACCAGGGCAGCATGTGCAAAGCTGCAATGGGACTGAAAAGGTGAGACTAATTAAAAATAATGACCTGCGTGGATTGTCCCTGTAGCAGCCACCTCAGCTGATATCATGCATTTCATTACTGTTTACAGAACTTTATCACCTGGGACCCATGAAGTTTTACTTTTGGCCCCCCTGGAAAAATTTGGAGTAGAGGCATTTTCTCCATCATTTTAAATGAAGAAAGGTGTCCTCTGGGCTGCATCAGCATTCCATTTCAAGTCATAATATGCAGCTATATGTAATATGATCTATTACTATTTGCAAACACAACATTCAAGCTTGGCTCCTCCTCCTAAGTTCAACTAGACTGACAGCAGCAGTGCTCAAGCGAACTAGAGAGGAAATGAAGAGACGAAACAGAATCACTGAGAATATTTAAGTGAATCAGAGCATTAAAACATTATCCTCTGATTGATTCACAGCAGTTACCTTTGAAAACTCAAATAAACATGCCCACCCCACAACCCTGCAGGAAGGTGCCAAAGGTGCCAAAATGCCAGATTCTATGTGAATTCAGCACTCTGTTAATCCTCTCTGCTGTTTGCCACTCTGTTCTGTGTGTTTGTGTGTGTGCCTCTTCTCCAAAAGACACACACACCTGCTCGCTCATGACATGGCCCAAGACAGTAATGTAACCAGGGTGCTAAGTTTTATCATGTAGAGACCCAAACTGGGGCTAAGAGCTACACACAACAGTCTAGAAGCTGATGTTGTTATGGCCCTCATAGAAACAAAGACTATACTATATGATTTTTGACATCAGAATTGTGAAATATTATATAGATCACAATATAACACGAAATTTCTTAGTCATTTATATTGACAGCTTAAACTTGTCAACATTTCTTTTTCATAATTCATCATAAAATAATAACAAACACCCTGTACATGACAGTGACTTGACTGCTATATTTTTATTATACAGCAGTCATTGTGTGCACTCTCACCACCATGGCCTCGCAGACATTTCGCTGCTGTAAATCTAGAGGCCCTAAAGTACACTTAAGGTCTTTTTTTAAACTAAAGTATAGTTATTTGAATGCTGTAGAAACAATGGTTGTTCTGTTGTTGACCTATACGTGTTTCTGTTTTGGGAAAAAGATCCCAAAAGGTCATGACATGAATTTAAGAGGCCATTTAAAAAGCGTCAGGGTGCAACACAATACAAATATATATATATGTATATACATTGTTTTTTATTTATGTTTTAATCTAATTTTAGCTTTTTTCGTATGTACATACATTTATGGATAAATATGTATTGTTTCTTGTACCTTTTTCCAGGATTGGAGATGTCATTCAAACAAAAAGTCACACCTAAAAAACTTTCTCTTTTGAACTACATTTGGCACCTTTTTTGCATAGGTATTAAATGCATTATGAAGCATAAATCCCCAAACCAGCACCTCCTGTGTGTGTATCAGGAAACACTGAGAGGTTTTGAGTCATTCAGAGCCGTTAGCTCTCTTTAAACTGATAATCCTGTTTGAACGAGCCTGAACTTGTCTGTGGATGCTCACCATGTTCCTGGGATTTGACATGAGGAAGTGCTGAGCCACATGGGCTGGCAGCAGGTTGAACAGGATTCTTTTGTTGTCCAGCTTCACCTTTTCCATGTCGTCTCTCTCTTCTTCTGCCTGGACACCATCAGCAGTCACACAAGTGGAGAAGAGAGTTCTTACAGAGTGATATGACTGTGACAGTAAAACTGATGCTCTATTGTTCACATACACACACAATCCTTTTCTGTGGCACAAAGCTCAAAGATGTAATTGCTTATCCTTATCACTAGAGGGAGATAATGATTTGCAAACAAGACAAATGCACACAGTTATTCCTAAAATAGAAACATACACTTTCATGATCCACTGACACATCACAAGGCTGTGTAGACAAACAAACATACAATTTAAACATGCTGATTATTTTGATTTATTTTATCCTCAAAATCAATTTCCATCAGAAATATATTTGTTTTAAGTTTTTTTGTTTTTTTTTGTTTTTTTTTTACAAATTTGTGTCTGTATTTTTTATATAAATAACAAAAATGAAACAAATGAATACATTACAACAGAGAGAAACTGATAAGTTTTACATGGTCAGTTCAGTGAGTTAGGATTTAAAATCCTCACTTTTGTGAGAAACTAAATAGTAATCTGCATATCAACTGGATACTCACATGTATACCTACATGAATATACATGAAACAGTTCATCTGAGTTGGTAAAATTGTTAGAAAATTCTTACTGCATGGTCATAAACTGGAAATACTGCTTCTTGGATATATGCCTCTATTAAAGTTACACTTAAAATTCATGTCTGTCTGCACTTAAATATTACAGGTAGTAAAGATTTAAGATTTTTATTAGTAGGTGTATTTTTTGTGATAGAACAGAAGTTATTTCTACACAGTGAGTAATTTCTCTTGAGAAACATACTGTCTTTCCATCCAGACTAATGCACAAAGAGGTATAGAGGACTAATAAAGAGCTTAACTTTCACCTGAAACTCAGTGTCAACCATACCAATAAGTTTGTGGTGGACTACAATGCTTCAAATACTGATGTTGCTGCAAAGAAGCTACAAATTTTAAACACATTTGCAACCCAGCAGCACAAAAATATCTGCACAATCAGCACAGTTTCAAGCTGGGAACTCAAGATAGAACCAAATGTGAAATACGCTCACAATCTCCCCTTCTGTTCCTGAGTTGGCATTAAATAATAGCAACTCCAAATGTTACTCTGTTACAATAAAAGACAAACATCATTTCATGACATGTTTTGCAATGCACAAGAGAACTGGTTCAACAAATACAAAGCCTTATGCATGCATCAAGGTTTGCTATTTATACAAACAGACATACCTGAGTAGCCCACAGATAGTCGAGCCGTAGCTTCAGGTCCAGCTGTCTGGAATGCAGAGCCAGAGCTCCAGAAAACAGCAAGACTGCCAACACAGGATCATACCCTCGAGTGTGGAGAAACCCTCCTCTGAAAGACAAACAAACACAAACCAAATAGGTAGTCTGGTCTTTTATTTACTTAATTTTAACAGCAATTCCCAAAATTTTTAAATAGTAAATTAAAAAAAACAAACAAAAAAAAACCAGTGAATAAATGTAAATGAAACAATATACTGGACCATAAGCCCATCTTTTACATGATTAACTACACATAACATGCAGCTCTGTCTTACCCCACAGCTTGGCGATAGCCACTGGTCTCCATGACAACAGTATAGGTGACAGAGAGGAGGAGGAGCAAGAGGATCTTGGGCAGCGAGGAGACGCGGAGGTAGGGGATGAGAGTAAGGGTGCCGGCCACGCAGGACAACAGGGCGTACGCCATGTTGGGACAAGCTCTGTCCACTCCTGTGCTGTTGGCTTTAGTAGTGACGTTCTCTGTTGAATTGTTGGAGTTTGTCCCGACTCTCCCCCAAGGAACACATCCCACCTGGAGGAAGGGATAACGTGAATGAAAATCAAATGAGTAACAAAAGCAGTAAACAACCTTTAAACACTAGTGTAAGTTAGCATTTTACAGTTCAGCTTTTATTTGTAAACATACAGTATGCACGCAACTGTATTTCTGCTGGAAAATTGGATAAAAATTTGTTTTAACTGATGACTGTACACAGACACATCTCAATCAGGCCCTGTTTTCTGGCTGCAGTGTAAGTTATAGATCCTGCCCCCTATATATACAAGCATGGTACAAGGAACAAACCAAAAAACAAAAGTACTCATCAATTAAGTTTTTCCGAAACACGGTTTCATCTTATCATACTAGTGTGTTGTGTTAGTGTGTTAGAGGTAATGGTATGCAGATATAGATTTTTGGACAAAGCCAAACTAGCATCAACCTGTTTCCAGTCTTTATGCTAGCTATGCTACAATCACATCCTGGCTAGTAGCCAATTTTTTTTCATTTCTGAACTTTCTGCATGAAATTTGACATTATTTGTACTATTTTTAGTTTAAAAAAAACTAAAATATTGCATTTTATCAAAAAATAGCTTAACTAAAATATAAAAAGAGACCAAGACAACAGCTGTTAGCAGCCCTCTGGAGGTTCTGGGCTGAAAGCTAATGTCAGCATGCCAACATGGTGAAACTAAAAATGCTAACATGCTGATATTTAGCAGGTGTAATGTTTACAATTAAAACCACCACCAGTGTTAATAAAATTTGTAGTGAAGCAATATTAATGTTTTATTAACAAGCTTGCAAGCAAGCTAAACTTAGAGGATAAATGCACTATGTCATGACCTACCCTGGGTTGGTTAGGGTTAGACAAGAGGAGTGGGGGTAAAATTTCAGGGTATGCCAATCAGAAGCAGAGAGGGGCAGGTCATGTCTTCACTATCCTGAGTAAAAAATGGCACTACATTCCTGCTGCTACACCTATGCTTTACTGTAACATAAAATAATATAATATACAGTAGTCACACATAGGCACACACAACAACAGAGCCAGAACAAGTTTTGGGGCTGATGCTGGCACCGACTGATTAGCGTTGAAAATATTTTAATGAGTATTTTACACTTTAACAGTAATGTTTTATTCTTCTGAGACTGTACAGCACCATCTGCTCTGCTGTGATTCATTACTCTGCCAACTAATGTACTGCAGAGACTTGCTAACTGAAGTCTGCTGGATGAACAATGAAATGATCAAACTGTTTCTAACTCGAGGGCTTTTTTCCGCATAATGTATTATATTGTTTCATTATCATTATTTTTATAGAGGCATTTATCTCTGTCTATTTATCATTTATGAGCAATTAATAAATTCTCTGTAACACATACCATGTTCACATTCACATTGATGTCCCAGTTTTAATTTGACCTTAATTTCGATCATTTTGAGAATATAAAGTTTAAATGAAATAGGTTGTACAATATATCACACATTAGGATGAAGCTTGTACATTCTGTGGCTGCTTTGACTCTGCTGCCTTCTGCTAGTTGGCCTTTTTATCTTAATCTAACTAATGGATTACAAAGAGTGACCATCAAATTTAAACTTCTCATTAGTAGTAAGTAAATAACACTTACCACACAGGTCTGGGTAACAGAGTAGGTGAGCAGAACGAGGAAGACACATAGCACTGTTCGGATCTGAATGGTGAGGCAGCCCGGTTGGCACTATAACCAGAGGAAAAAGGAGGGGAGGTGGGGGAATAAGTTGGAAAAATAGAACGATTCAGTGCATGAAGCACCTGTTTATCTACCTCAATAGCATTTTGGACACATCATTAGCCAGGAGTGGAAATGAAATGGGCGCATTTTGTGGTGTGGCTCATTATGTGCAGGCCTATTAGAGGAGCCACTTAAAGGATATGATGACAGTTCAGTGTAGCATGATACCACAGTGCCATATAGAGGGTGTGAATGTGATGTCAAAGTGAACAGAAGTCATTACGGTCACTCTAACCTGTCTAGTGAGAATGTAGTAAGCACATGCAGTCATGCATTAACAGAGAAAGAAGTTACATCAAAAACCGGACTGTGAAAGAACCAAATATCCTGCACACTGTCGATCACTTGTGCTCAGTTTATTTACAACATTTCCATCCTCAGACCTTCATCAAATAAAATTAGTATGAGCAAACAGCGCCAGAACCCTATATA
The DNA here is from genome assembly GCA_029814665.1 of Acanthurus lineatus. NCBI lineage: Eukaryota > Metazoa > Chordata > Actinopteri > Acanthuriformes > Acanthuridae > Acanthurus > Acanthurus lineatus. The sequence goes on from JAPZDV010000021.1 coordinate 3,422,483, forward strand.
TGTAAACACAGCCCATCAGAGTTTATGATCCAACACAGCTGTCTTTAAGACTTTCTGGAATGCAAGAACTTTGTCGTAATAGTTGCAAACTATGCTAAAATCGTATAGGGCTGGTCTCAGTGCACTGCACAAACAGGCTCAGGAGGATACAGTATAAAGCATAAAGCAGAAGTTTTTAAAGTCTAGGGGAAAGAAAAGAGAAACAATGTGAAGTAACTAATAAACTGTATACTGTAATATTGACTAAATGTAAATATTGTATTTTTAAAACTAAGATCATCTGAGCATGTTTCTTTTTTGCCTTACATACATTAATATGACAAAAAAAATAATTTAGACTCAAAAGTTCACTCCCTACTTTACTGGACCTTTGAGATTAGAATATCTTGCCACATGGAGTAAGGCAGCCTGGCAAATACAGCAGCTACGTGGTTAGCATTGTTGCCTCACAGTGAGAAAATCCTGGAGCAGGGCCTGAGTGAGTCCTCATGTTTTACTCATGTTTTCCTCTCCCAGAGTTTCCTTTGGGTGCTTCAGTGTCTCAAATCTTCAAAAAACGTGTATGTTAGCAAAAATAAGTCCTGTCCCTGCCCTGGGCAATGGCTTAGAACTGAAGTTGGTTAGCTGCACTTATTTGAAAGATTATGTATGTGACCAAAACATCCCAGTGATTTGTTTCCTGTGATACAGAAATCTAACCAGCCACAATTTTGATAATCAACCTTTCATTTTATTCATTTTTCAAGCCAAACTGCTAACTTTTTATTGGCTCCAGCTAAATGATATTAGTTGCAGACTGAAGGTCATGTCTGCTTTTCTGGAGCTGTCATACACATTATGCAGAAAAACTCAATTTTTGGCAACATCTGGTTTTCATGCACTGACTGTCTGGTACATCATAAAAATCCTTTTTTCCTCCAAGGATATTTTCTTTATCAATGACATACTGGATCCTTTTCCAGTATTGCAGTTATAACCATTTAGAGCAGTCACCTGCTGCTTTGTTTTGCCACTCAGCTGTAAAGGAGAAGGAGTTGGCATCATATAAAAAAACTGGCATCCGTGATACCCTCCAGTCCTACCTGAACACTGGTGAGATGCAGGTACATGACACAGGCCACATGGAAACACACACACAGCACCAGCAGCAGCAGCACCAGCATCCCCCTGAGTGAGGAGAGACCAGGGTGAGAAGGGCTACCCCAGTTTTCCACTGACAGCAGTGAAAACACCTTCCTCTATAATTGTCTCACTACACTCCAGCAAGATTGATCCAATTATGTTACACCAATGGACAAACTGCAAATGTGGAAGAGTGTGTGAGTTTGTGTACGTACTGTGGGATCATTAACAAATAGATAAGGCCAAACAGAGCAGCGAGGATCAGAGAGAGAACCACGGCACTGATGAAATGGTCGTCATACACCTGGTGATACTGAGAAAGGACAAACAGAGAGAAAATGTTAACGGGACAGGCATTTCATTATCTATCCTTTCACATGTGTATCTGAGTCCAGGTAGAAGCAGGTAAGACACTCTGCTCTGTTTGAATCCTGACCTCACACCAAAAACACTGCTGTAATATTGTGTGAGACCAGTAATTTCAGTGTAGATTCTGGTTTTGCTCTCATGAGGGCTGGAATATTATTCCCCATGCAGCTGCAAATATTCACTGAGATGTTTGGAAGATGGTTGCGTGGTTGTTCAAGGGGATTTCTCTTACATTTGTAAGGATTTTGGTGAAAAACTTTTCAGTGTGTTTCCCATGTATGGACCCAATCTTCATTTAGGACTTGAATCAAGCATTTATTGAAACTCAGGTTCACAGGCATTGCTATGGAGGTTTCAGAGGTGTGCACTTTGGCTCTTCTGCAATACTCTGTGACCTACTTGTGCAGTCACCTGTACCATACTTCTCTGCAAAGATCTGTAAAGACATTAACCTGAGACTTTGCAGACTACTACTACTAATTCCAGTCTAAACTATAAATGTACAAACTACTTCAATCTTCTGTCATGCTTTGTATGACCAAAATGAACAATGAGTACCAAATACACTGATCTCTGTGACAGACATCAAATGCCATTCTGGTATTAATAAGTTTAACATATTTACGGTTGGGAAAATTAAGCAGGTATTAATTTTGAGCATCTCTGATTTAAAAAAAAAACTTAAACAGACCATCCCCTCAGATAACTGCCATACAGGTTATCTGTTCAAGCAGTGTATTATGGCCAATATTTACATATGTTGTAAGGTGTAACCTCCAGTGGGAGCAAAGGATGAAGTGAGGTGACGTTGTGCAAAAAAGCAACAAAGTCCTTGTTTACATGGAGGATGTGGTAAATGAACACAGGACTTTCACCCAGGGCAACATCGCTTAAAAAAGTGCTCTCTTTAATCCTGAATCAGTTGTCATTGTTTCTGAGGTCATTACTGATATCAATGCAGAACGCCTGTGCAGTAATGTTGTCCTGAACTAACAAGTAGTTTGCAGGCGGGGCCTGTGGATGAAAGACAGATTCTAACTTGTTTCACACAAGTTGAAGCAGGGGAACTAAAAGTTCAGCAGTCCAAAAAAAACAAGTTCAGAAGATTCCACAGGTAAACAGGTTCCCTGGTAACAGGCGTGAGTATCCTCACTGGGAAGAGGGCATCTTCAAAAGGCTCAGACTTTCACAAGCAAGGTTTAGCAAGTTCATTAGTTTGTGAAACACATTTGTGCAGAGGATACAGAAGAAAC
>JAPZDV010000021.1:3425326-3452716 GCA_029814665.1 Acanthurus lineatus
ATATTCCACAGGTAAACAGGTTCACTGGTAACAGGTGTGAGTGTCCTCACTGGGAAGATGGCATCTTCAAAAGGCTCAGACTTTCACAAGCAAGGTTTAGCATATTTATTAGTTTGTGAACCACATTTGTGCAGAGGATACAGAAGAAACTAACCCCGAGGAGTCTCGGCAAAACCTTTGTAAGTGAACAGCAAATGATTCTACTAAACTTATATTTTGCACTATATCCTTACTTTTTTAACTGGGCTAGTAGGTAAAACTGAATATCAAAAGTTGACGTCAAACATGTATAATGTGGTATCATCTTTTCATGGCAATCAATCCATGCATTGATTGCAGAGATATTTTATGGCTGAGCAAACTGTCAAACCAACCGGTCCATTACAGGCCGGCCTCTGTGGGACCATGTGTAGGTAAAATAAGAAATGACAAAGGGTCAAGCTGTGCTGTGCTGAAGCTACTTTACATGACTATACATTTGCTATTTTGATGTTATATGAGTTCAGACCTCAGCAAATGGCATTTTGCATGAGATAAAAGTGTTTTTGGAACATTGAATGAAACTTGATTATTCAGGTTCATTGATCTTGAAAGACTCAGATATGAAACAATCCAAAAAAGAAAAAAAAAAGCAGAAACAAAGAATAATATCTGGATATCTGATGTGCAGTTATACCTAAACCACTGGAACAACAGCTGGGTCCTGAGCTCTGCACATCTTATGTAGGAATTTCCTTACAGTAGCTGTGTGGGAGTAAATAAACACCTGTAATTTGTGTCCTTCATTTTACTGCTGTTGGCATTTTCCTGACTTCTGAAATTTGTTAAAATTAGTAACACTTAACTAGTTTTTAGTGTTCACAGGGTATTAATTCATCTGCTAATAGTGTAATTGTCTAGATTGCACACAGATAAAAACACACACAGACACACACACAGACACAGATGCACACAAACCAGTTCCTGTTCTGTCTCCTTTATGGCTCTACCCACGCACACATAGGAAAAAGATATCACGTGTGGTGCTCAGACGTTCCCAAATCATTATCTGCACCCCCTCCTGAGAGGGTGGGTGGATTCCTCATGCACGCACACACACGCACACACACATCATAGACAACAGGCGTGGGAGAGCGAGAGAAAGGGGGGAAGGAGAATTAGAGACTGTGTAGGGTGTGAGAGAGACTAAGACGGGGAAGGGGTGCAGTCACGAGGCCTGCTACCTTATGTGTAATGAGGAAAGTATGAATTTGTTATATTTTCAATCCTTTTGTAAATATAAACAAGACAAAGTTTCTGGTTTCTCTGCAGATGTTCAGCGTGCATGTGTGTGTGTGTGTATGTCCTCACCCTGCGCTCCCTGTCTCTGCTCTTGTAGAACAGGGTGATGTAGTTGAGGTCGGATGTCTCGGACTCGGTCTGCCGCGCTTCGATGAGCCGCCCGATGTAGCGGTTTACTCGTGTTCCTGGTGAGTGCTGCACGGCGGTGGCCGAGAAGGACGTCCGATTCCTCAGTTTCTCTGACGCAGTCCTCAGGGCTCTCCGCTGTCCAACACCAAAAAGACAGTACAATCAGTCTCTGCAGACGCCGGCCTGTTCAATGTGTCGCGGCTCACTGGTTTTCAACGGATGTATTAAAGTATATCAATGTGTTTTCTAAGGTCACTGTAATAAGTTTAAGAAACAAGATGAAATACGTGCCATGCTGGGCTTATGAGGTGTCAACGCTAAACAAAATTGTTGAAATATTATATATGACAGAAAAAATGTACACCTCATTACCTCTGTGGTACCAGATCAGCAGGTATATAAATATAAATATACAATGCATATACAAAAAATACATAGGGATGATTGGGAAATAAATTTAGAGGGAATCATGGGATACAAATGGTAATGCACTTGGTTCTAAGAAGCCACAACAAAAAGTTAGATTTTGAATTACATTTGATAGCAGACCAGCAATCACTACATAAGACACACACACACACAAGTGTATGGTGTCTTTTCTTATAGCTCAGCTGTTAACCAACAGCATTCTTTACAAACTGTAGATGGAAAATGCAAGCCTAAGAGATTCCAAACAAGTAAATGTCTATCATTAAGTTAGGATATAATAAAAAATGGTCATCTTCTTTTGGTTTTAAAGGTAAACAAAGTTCATTGTTCTGCTTCCTGTAGTTTATTTTGACCAACACTTTATACCTACACCATAAGCACCGAAATCCACTGGAGTGGCCCTACTGACTGTTTTAATTTGCAGTGTCATAATTCCACTATAAAATTCCACTGTGTCACAATGCTAGGATTTTGGCTACTTGGATAATCGTGTAACAATGTGGCTAATGCTATTAGAGGAGATGATACCAGGCTGTGGGTGATTACCAGCAATCATAATGCAACCTCATCAGAATCATGAAGTACTAATGCCTGGCCGAGCTCACGCAGTCAGGCGGATTACAGCTAGCAGGCTATTTCTGACAGCCAGACCCTGTGATGCCACAACACCAATCATCGACCGCCAAACAGAAGAAGGGCCAACCTCGGAATGAACCGGCAGCATTGTGACTGAATCACTGCTGCCTCGTAGTGGAAAAAAGAGCTCTTAACTAAAACAAGAAACATGTGAACAAGCTCAAATTAATGTCATACACACACCTAAACCAACACACCCAGCAACCGCTTATGTGCACACACGCTCAGCGAGTTTAAAAGCAATACGTTTACGTCAAAAGTTGCCCATAATATCTATTCCACTGGCTTACTTTCCAACAAGTAGTGGTAATGCACTGCAATGTGGTACTTATGATGCTGCGAAATCTAGAAATCCAGATTACAGCGTTACAGTGTGTGTGTGCGTGAGTTTGTGTGTGTTTGTGTTTCGTGTGTGTGTAGCAGATTAGAAATCCTGGCAGGATTTCACTCCATCACGTTGGACATACAAACCCATTAAAAGGATTTTTCTTACTATGCAACCCAGAGAAATTTCATACCTTTTCTGTAAAGTAGTGGAACACGTGCACACACACATACAGATAAAGGTGACCTGTTTCACACACGTTCACGTACCTTGTCGTCATCCTCGCAGGTCATGACGTTGGAGAAGGGGATCTCGGCCTTGAACATCTTTCTACAGTGCATCAATTGCACCAGCAGGTAGCACACTGTCTTGAACTTCATCCTCTTGGCCGGTTTGATGTCTGACAGAATAAGTCCTGGAAAGATCTAGAGGTGAGGGCAAAGATAATTAGATAACCAAGGGGAAAAAAGAGAGACTAAAAGGCTAGTAAGAGATACAGAAAACACTCCAAGAAACAGATCAGTCAATCCTCTATTACTCACACATTAACAATATTTTTAATTCAAGGTTAAAACTACAACCAGACTGGGTTTTACATTCCACTCTCTGAAAAAGCCTCCCACACATTTTCAGTTAGTGCACCTCCTTTTTAAAATAATTTAAATCTCAAAATACAACTTAATCTGTTCTCCAATTTGCTTTGACCTAAAATCTTCCACTTGATCTTTGTGAAAACTCTTTCCTCAGCTTTATGGAATAAGTTAGCCTTACTGTTAGCATGTCATTATGGTAACAACAGTGTGCACATCAACAGCTGCAGGAGGCTAAAAGCTTATGAAGTATGCATAAAATGATATGCAGCTTTGGCATATTGTATGCTATTGGTTTTATACTGTGCTAATGCAAAAATATTGTAACACAGCTAACATAGTTTACAACTGTACTTTAATGTATTAATTTAAGGTTTTATAACATACATAAACAAAATAAGGAAAATTTACAACCAACATGTCACACTAAAACTAAATGGCTACAAAAGGAGGTTAGTTTGAGATTAGTTAATGATGATACTGAGTAAATGACATATACTCATTGTGCCTGTAGATTAAAGTGAATCAGAAAGACCTTGTAATAAAAAGCAAGAGAAATATGGCCCTCACATAAAACACCTACTTTTAGAATAGAGTCTCTCCATTTAAAGACCAGAGTAGTCAGGGTATTTTAATGTTAGTAATTCACATGAATTAACGTGACCTAACTTCTAATAATGACCTGTAAAGTAGCATAAAGGAATGTAGAACATGGTTTTAAAGCTGACCTGTGTTTTACTTCTCTCAGCTTGTAATAAAAGGTCTCATAATAAGTTCAAGCAGCTATCAAAATAGAGGCAGCAGTTCTGCTTTTCTGCAGCAATGTAAATGAATTAACAGTAATGTTACAATACAACTAAATTGAGTATCTTAAAGACAAAAAAGAATAACAGTATGGGGGAGTATGTAACCTGGAGATTTCATAAGATCCTTGTAAATGTCAGGTTTGTCCACTTTGATGGAGGCAGACTGAGAGGATGCCGATCAACCATAGTTCTTTTTTTTTCCATACTGACACTGACTGATCAGCTACAACATGCTGATTTGTTTGCTTGACTTCTCATGGGATTTTTGCTGTTTGTGGCTAAAAAGCAATATGGTTTGTTTATGTTACCACATTAAATTTGTAAATACTTCAGAATGTACATTTCCTTACATTCACATAGGAAGGATCATTCCAAAATAAAAAGATACCAGGCAGCGACACAAGGACAAGGTACCCTGATGTTCTGCTTTTATCTGTTAACTTTAAACTACAGCTGAAGCTGCTGCTGATAATTTTCCACCCCCTGAAGCCTTTCAGAAAACCAAACATATGCTGTTTTGTTTTTTTATTTTATTTTTATGCTTCTATAATTAAACATTAAAGCTTTTTCAAAACACTTTCTACCCCCCTTTATTCACTTACAGTCCTTTAATGCTTTATTTATCTTTTTTTTTTCTTTTGGAAACCAAAAAGAAGGATGATGACATGACATCTCTGAAAGATAACTGTCTCATTCATGTAAATAATAATAATTCAGTGGGATTTTTTCAGTAACTGCAAGTGTGAATCGTCATAAAACAGTCAAGTCAAGTGTTTTGTGTGTGTATGTGTGTGTGCGAGTTTGTGTGTGTGTGAGTTTGCGTGTGTGTGCGTGCTTTCACGAGTACTGCGTGCAACCTTTTAACTGCGGATTTAAAATGCTATGAGTAGACACACACACTCAGCTCAGTTGCACATGTACAGCTGGCGTGAGATAGTGATACTAGCTGTGTGTATGGCAGCATTACACATGAGCCGCCTTCCTCTCTGCGTCAGAGAATTAACTATTGCAGCGCTGCTGCTGACAGATGTCACGTCTGGACGTGCACCCTGCATGGCAAGAGAAAGAGAGCAACAACGCAGAAAAGAAACAACAGCGGCTTACTTTGCGTCTGTGTGATGGCACAATGAAATATGTCTCGATGTGATGCTTCTGTAGGAAGGCGTGTCTCTCGTGGCCGAAGCCCGGTTCCACCTCGTAGTCTCCATTCAAACACTCCAGGGTGGTCCTTGTGATGTGCACCTTGCTGGGAGCACAAGCAGAGCGGAGGACGTAGAACAGTTAGTGATGAAAGTCTGGCGATTGGGTCTCAAATCATTATCCCTCTCATTATTTTTATCGGCCCAAGAGCCCCTGTGCTTGCTCAAAATTCTTCACAGCAAAGAAATTTTCATCCTAATGACTCATTTAGTCGGGTAACGAGTTCTAAAATCTTATTACTTCACTTGAAACAAGACCAAATTGAGCCAAGGAGGTGACCTCATTTCACTGCTTTTTAAATGTAAATCAGCTTGTTACTGTATGTGAGTTTTCTTGAATGGACTGACATTACTTTAACACTAGTGTTCAGACTTCTTTTAAGCTGCTCTTACTGTCCTTTTTTTTATAAAAAAAACTTTTTGAGATTGAATATAAGATAAGGTGACTTCTAAAAGAATTAACATCATATTTTATCTGTAGCAAATTACATGAAAATATCAAAACCATGATGGCATTGATGCTTCTAACAACTCTTGCTTGTATAAAGAAACCATACTGGTGCATTTATCATATCCCTCAGTTGGCGATAAGTGATTATTTTGAAACAGCTGCAGTGGAAAATAAACTATCATACTGTGTATACATCACTGGTTATATTCAGCTTTTTTGATTTTGTTTTTGACTTGGTATTTGCAAAGAAATGAACAACTCAGTCATATCAGTTCTATATTCAGTTGATAACCAAAAAAAAAAAGAGGAAGTAAATTTAATGGACCTGTATGAGCTGGAAAATTCCTGCTGGAAGGAATGAACTGCGAGACCTGGAGCAATTAATTGGCTGCATATGTTGGTGGATAATTAACAAGAAACTGGAGTGCAGGAAAGCTAAAAATATCTTCAAAATAATTTAAAAGTTGTCCTCTGGCATGGTTTGCCAAATCACAGAGCACTGACAAGTTTACTTTTCAACCATTGTGCAGCACATTTCTTGGTCCGAATTTTTTTTAAAAAAGGTGCCTATTTTTTTAAGCCAAACATCAGTGAGGTGCCCGTGTGAATTTGAAACAGTTTGTTTGTTGTAATCATTAAAAGATCTCTTCACAATAGTCTGGAAAAGTAAGAGATGAGGACAAAAACACAGTCTGCACTATTTAAAATTCAGCTAAATCTGCTATGAGGCAAAAAGGACAACTAAAATCTGATATATTGTTATTGGATTTTGTGACTTAATGGTCCAAAACAACCAGTGTTCACCAGGCTCTATAAACTTCACTTGCCATGTTTATCACAATAATTAAACACAATACACGTCATGCAAATGCAACATTATTGCTCTTTAATGCATTTTACAGAAGCACTTTCTGACTTCTGTATGACATCCTCACTATTTTCCCTCTCTACTAACTAAAGTATCTGTGTTTATTTTTTCTCTATGCAATAAAGAAATCTAATAATTATGAAATACAAATTTCATAACTGTTCTCATAGTTATAAGATTTCTTCTCATAATAGTAATACTAAATCATAATATGTCTTAAAAATTACATGAAATAGCCCACTTGGCAATTGAAGTAGTTTATTCTTTGTTTGATCTATGTCTTTTCAGTGGATTTCTTATGTACTTTAAAGGAATAAAATTGTGTATGTTGGATGAGTTGGATGAGAATCCACATCGTTAATGTTGGGAAATTTACAAATCTATAAAAGCCCATGCAGAAAGAATACATTTTCCCTGTTTGTTTCTTCTGTGATTAGATGCACACATCATAAGACTGTATTCTATCTCTGTTGCTGGGTTACCATATATATATGTGTGTGTGTCTGAGTATGCGTCAGTGTGTCGTGTTTGTACTGTGACCCCTCTGAGTTCGGTTTCAGAGGGTGTCACAGTCAGCACTGACCCAGGCAGCCCTCCGGCCTCCATCACATTTGCCAGTGTGACATCGTTTGACCAGACGTCATACTGCCATTTCCTGAGGCCCAGCACTCCACACAGCACCCGTCCTGTGTGCAGACCCACACGCATGTTCAGATCCACCTCTGTCGCCTCCACCACAGACCTGCAGGGGGGATTAGGGAGGCAGAAGGTTAATCTCTAAAACTGCTGAAACAAAACCAAGAAAATGTAACTGCCACCACTTCATTCCTGTGTCTTTCTCTGTCTGTTAGCAGGTTTCCAAAAGGCTGTTTTAAATCTATCTGAAATATTTATTTAATTAATCTGAATATGTAGTTGTTTGTAATTTGCCAGGGGAAAAAAAGTAAATTGCAGCAAAATAATCACAGTTTTTTGCAAAAGGTAAGTGAATCACATGATGTTCTGTAAGGTCCAGCATCCACCTGTTTATATTTCGTATGACCAATAGACTAACTTTAGGAAAAAAGTTCCTTTTGTGTTTTGGGCAAATTTCTCAGAATATAAAAGTATGTAATCAAAATATAATGGCAGATATCACATGATAAGTCAAGCTTACTGAATGACACTAAAACATGACAGAAGACATGAGCATTAGGCAAACACATGCTCTCCAGACATCAGAAACCACTGACATGACCTGTGTCTGATGCAAAATCAAGAAGGCTAAATTATAAGTTGAAAAAGCAGAACATGTAAACATAAAGTTACTTTAGTGATAAAACAACACAAACAATGACTTCATTTAAAATGCTGAGCTCCAGTCTGACTCTATTGAACAACTGGCCCAACAAAATCCACTTTTACTTAGGCAACTAAAATGTAAAAAGTAAGTTGGAATAGAATGTACTTTTATTATTATATGACTATTGTGATCTTGCTATGGCAGCCTGGCAGTAGATTCTCAGTATTGTTGCTCTTTTCTTATGGAATACCTCATTTTCTTGTGTTTCGAAATTCTGACAATATAATCCGATGAATTGTTTATCCCTGTGCCTATTTTGATGCTGAACTGGATTCATATGCATATTTAACATTTCAAAACAAGTTTTTGCACTGCCTAGAAGGAGATATGCACTCTCTAAGTATTTTTCTGGTTTCTATTCAAAAAGCTTTAAAACCCTTGTGGACTAAAAACAACATTCAGAGGAAAACAAATAAAACATTTTCAGTCAGGGTGGCAGATCTGCAGACCTGTTTAGCAGTGCATTGATGTGATGCATCCTCAATATAAAAACTTTTTGAAGTGCTTACATCTATGTTCACTTAAAGTGTATTTATCCAGATATGTGTATAGACCATCTCCACCTCCTTGTGCTCTGGTACAAAGGAGATAAAGCTGAACATTTCTGAAGCCTCTCCTCTCAAGTAAATCGCTACACAAAGCTCATCCTCAAAGTTTAGACATTACAGATGATGTTTGTGTGTATGTTTCTCAGAGTGGCAGAAAAAGAAAAAAATGGGCTGCCCATCAGGCTGACAGAGGGATGTAACACACATACACACATACAGAAGGATGAGGGTGCATGGCAGCACCTGTCCCCTGAGATAAAGGACTCCTATAGCAGCATCAATCCACTCAGACAGAGCAGCAGGGAAAGGAAACATGACAGGCGAATGTTCACACGAGGATATGAGCTAAGGGCTCTCTATGTGTGTGTATGTGTGTGTGTGCATGCATGTGTCTTCAAGTGTCTTCATGGTTGCAAAATTGTCACAAATTAAATTTGTCTCAGTTTGCAGAGTCTTTCCAACATTGCTACGATGTGTGCAAACAAAACGAGTTGTTCTTGCTGCATAACTCAACATCATGTGTCAGTGCAGCATGTGTGTTGCACTGATTTTGAAAAATCTCAGATGTTTGGCATTCTGTGACCGAGAAAGTTGGGAGATTCATGTTACATGATTAATAGAAGCTCAATTTAGCTTAATGTGATCTAAAACTCTACTAAAAGCTGCCTTATGGCCGAATATTTTCATTATTTTAATAGAAACACCCTTTTATTCTTTATCATTTTCAATGTGAACTTATGTGAACTTCCTCCAAGTTTAGCTGTCGTCTTAATGAACTCAGTATAATGTAATTACTTACAGATGTGTGGGTGTCAGATGCAAGCCATTTAGAAAATATTGGTGAATGTCAGCATGCATGACTCACGCAATCGTGTCTATCATATCTAGTCCCATCTCCACACAGCAGTGGGCGTGGTCTGCCTTGGGTTGGGTCAGTCCAGACACACAGTAGTAACAGTCTCCCAGAATCTTTATCCGCCTACAGTGATTCTCCTACAGACACACAAAGAGACAGAAAAATGGTTATCTGACACAACCAACTGTGGTCCACCAAATGGACAATGTCAGTCACACTGGAGAAATGTGTTTTTAATCATTACTATGAAAATAATTCAATAAGAGCAGCTCTGGTGCAGTGTCTTTGTCTGAAATAATGCTGAGAAAATTGTTTTCGGTCATATATGACATATAAAAAAAGCAGTTGCATGAATAAAAGCATCATAAAAAAGGGCAAATTTGGGGGCTTTGAATAAGTCACATGTTGTCTTCACACTCTCTTTGAGCCATACAAATGGTGTAGCCCAAGTGATGGTGATGTCAGTGTGACAGTGTCTCCATCACTTGGGCCCAGGCTGAATTATCTCAGGGTATTGGATGAATTGCCTTTGTTATTCAGGATAAATTGTAATAAGATTGGTGATGTATTCATTTTTTTTCTCTGGCACCATCCTTAGCATAAAAATTTCAGACTGTAATTAATGCTAAATACTGTGCCTGTAAACTAATAGTATTTCCATCATCCTTAGCTGTATTTTTAATGCTACTTAGCAAATGTTTACATGCTAACATGCCAAACTAATAGGTGTTGAGCATGGTAGAAATTATACCTTTTTTTAAGGAAATTTACCGTGAACATGTCAGCATTGTGATGCTAACAAAGAACTAAAAGCACAGCTGTGCCAAACAATAGCTGCAAATTGCTGCTGCTGCGGCTGTGTGCTCTGTTGATTTTAACAGTGGAGCTAAAAGTCCATTATAGTCAGTAGGATATATAGATTATATAGATCAGGATCATGGATTTTATAAAGTTTTAATTCTTCATCACAAATAGATAACTGTAACTATACCATTGCTATTTTTGAACAATCTTTTCTGCTACTAAAGAACTAAACTCTATGGGTTATTTTGTCGTGACAGTTTGTCTCATACAACACTTTACACATAATGACATTAAAACAATGTGTATATCTGCAGACCATTTCTAAATTTAACAGTTGAAAGCTACACAAAATATTGAGAAAGTGAGTTTACTTTAACTTTTGTTACAAGAAATCCGACTGTACATAAAATGCATGGATGCTCATCCATACTCATGTAAATCAGATGTGTGTACTTGTGCAACCATGTGTGTATTTGTGGTTGAGGCCAACTCTAATTGCTTCGACATGCTCTTGAAGTAGAATCCCGCCCACACGTTTCCAGACAGATCAGCTATTTGTCACAGTGCACATTGTGCACAAACTCCGCAATAGTGCCACTCACACACACAAACGCCTATGCACACACACACATTTTTACAACACCTGCAAACACACGAGCATACCTGCAGAAAAACACAAACAGCAGCATGTTTACATGCAGACATACTGTACAGGTACTTTGGTTTATTAAAACACACATGGTTTCCATTTGGCACCGTATCACTCGCAGTCACCAGAAAGTCACAATGGTAGACCCTACAAAGCTTAGCCTACAGGCAGCCCCTGAGTGACAAACACACATGAACCCACACACAAACACACAAACATACACAAATACAGAGGATTCATGACAACTGCAGAGTAAGAGGCGGAGATGAGAAGAGAGGAGACGGGGTGCTCTGGTTTTCTGCTCACGGGAGCAGAAAGATTCTGGCGTGGGAGGATATGAGAAATTCAGAACGTGGATGATTATCCCAGCGCTAGGAACAGAAACAGAGAGATAGTGAGAGAGAGAGAGAGAGAGTGTGTGTGTGTGGCATGTGTGTGTGTGTTAACAGAAATGAGAGAGAAATTATCAGCTGACACCAAGCCATGCCACATAAGACAGGTATCTATGTGTGTTTTTGTAGACAAGTTTGGGATCTCAATCCAACTGTTTGTGTAATTGGGGATAAAATCAGGTTCTCCAATTTGGCTCGATTCACTTCTGCCTTCATTATGGTAAGATGAAGGCTGGGGTTAAGTCAGGCGGATGTCTGTTGAGGTTATATGTGTTGTGTGTGTTGCATGCAGCAGTCAGACAGGCCCAGCAGCTGTGACAGAGCCGATTTAAGAGTGAATTTCTCCTTCGCTAACACGACAGGGTATAAATCTCAATTAGAATGCAGCTGGAGCTACACACACACACACTAACACACATGCACACAATGCATCGTCAACACAAGATTTCCATATAATGGCTTTCTGAGTGCTGGAGCACTGATAGCAAGCCACATATCACCTTGTATCTTGCTCTTTCTCTCCCTCTGTCACTCTGCCCACGTTAAGCCAAGACTGATTGCTAAGATGCAGAATGAACTGAAGAGGGATAATCCTGCTGGTCATGTGACTTATGTGTGTACAAATGCGTGTATATGTGTGTGTGAGTGGAAAGCAAATATAACTGTCTAAGGAGATCTCTTGGCCTCATAGAAGAGGAGTTCAGGCAAGTGGCAAACTGAGGATGAGTGTAAATATGGTGCAACTGACATTATGGGCACTACACATTCGTGTGTGTTTATACATGTGTGTGTATACATATATTTTTATATACTTTCACTAAATACATCAATAAGTAATACCTAAATCAAAAAGTTACATAACATGCTAATATGTTGGTAAACAATTATCTGTTTATACATCTTGTATTTTTTTAATTTGGTGGTAATGCTGCATTTATCAATGTTTAGCCACAAGAGGACAAAAAAACAAAAAAATAATCAAATTTTAAATAATATTCTTTTTTTTTAGCCCATGTTGGGTCTCACTAAACTCCTGAATAAACATAAGGCTCTTTAGCTGTTAAATGTTCTACTCTTTCTATCGGCTTGTTTTTACTTTTGTTAGTTTAGCATTTGGTGCAGAGCAGGAAGTGTGCAGTAAAGGTGTCAACGAATAGTTGACAAGTCAGTTATTTGACAAGCAAAAAGACTGGACTCTATGAATGAGCATACTATTCATCTATGGTTTTAGAATGATGCCTATATGTCAAAGCATGACTGTATTACTGTGCAATTTGGGTCACAAATGCAGAAGACATGTGATGAGCAAGAGGCAGGAAGAGGCTTGGCTGCTCATCCCAATGCTCAACAGTGAGGAAAAGCTTTCACAGAGCTGACACAGATTTGTTTAAACAAATCATTTTCTGTGTTATGTCATGTTAAATAAACAGACTTTAATGTATTTGTAGGAGGAAAGACTCCTGATACCCCTGCAAAAAAAAGCAGTCGCATTATAACTGCAGTCAAATAGTATCTCCAGCTCAGATAAGCTTGCTGGGGGTTTAGTCCAATCAGATTGTGGCAGATTTGTAAATGGCCTTTCAGAGCCAATCTAGGTCTCTGCTATCTAACCCATGATTTTTACATTAGTGGCCTTTACTGATCTTATCTGAGATGTTTTTGAAGAGAACTGATCAGTGTTATTGGATGAATAAATATATCTGCAATTTAATGACTTTTTTCGCAGTAGTCATTGTCTACTACCTCGCAGCAGGCATGACCCTCAATTGTGCGGTGGTTTATAAGAGCTTGTTTGCTACAAGCTTTATAAGTGCAATGAAACTGACCCAAAAACTTAAAGCAAAATCTAAAGAAGGGGCCAAGAGAAGCTAAAAAGTTTAAGAATAAAATCCTCTTGGTTGGTGATGGAGAAACAGTGTTGGGGGGGTCATGCATTAAAGTAATATGACAGTTTTAGACAATAATGGAGTAGTATCATGAGTTACTAATAAAATTCTGGTGATATAATTACAGTTACTGTGCCCAGTTACGCATGAAATTAATGAAATTAAGTGCTCATGGTTGATTTTTCAGGAGTTAATAAACAAAATACCACATCGACCTGTGCGCCAGAAAAAAAATCCCCTGAAGAAGAATCACTTCAAGTAGTGTAAGTTGTAACTTATTATTTTTCATAGACAGTAATACTGTAAAGTAACTTATTACTTTCAAATGAATGTAACCAGTAATATCTAACTAACTCCATTTTGGAGGTAACTTGCCGAACACTGCAGGTAAATAAAATTCAGTGCTCTAGAATTTAACAGAACAATCTCCATTCAGAGCTCTGCTTATTTCCATCTCGGCTGCATGTGCATTGAGTTTGCTTTTAGGAGAGAACCAACTCCATATGCTGATGAAGACAGTGAGATGTGGTTACAGGCCCAGAGCTAATAAGTTCAACCTGAGATACGATGCTTCTGTCACAAATTATTTCTTACAGCTGCACCAAGTGTGTGTGTTTTTTTAACTGTTTTTTGTGTGTGTGAGCACATGTTCAGGTAGATTTTGGCCTCCTGTCCGCTATCTCGACAATGCAGTGCATGATGATAAAACTGAGTGGGTGTGTGTGCACGTGTGCATGTGTGTGGGTCTCATGCAGTATTAATATGATTTTAGTCTGGTGGCAGATAACCCATCACTCACATAATCTTCTTTCCTAGGGAACAATGCTACACGGCTTACTGACCTACAGTAAATGCTACCATATACTACCAAGTGCAGTCCAAATAGTACACACACACACACACACACACACACACAGAAACACTTCACCTCCTAACCCCCTCAGCCCTTATCTCCCCTCAGTTTTTTCTCCTTCTTGACCTTCTTTCTCTCCAGCCTAATGTCAGTCAGCCTCTCCAGCTTTACTGTCACTATTGGATCAATATATGGCCTGGCATAATAAATGAGATCCAGGACTAAATAATACATTACGTTTTCTTGGAGGCTTTTTGTGTTGCAGAGAAAGAGGGGGCTGAAATAGGAGCTCACCAACTGTTAGGAGTCACTTCCAGCCAGCCTGCCTCCTCCACTGTGGGCTGTCTGGAATGGCTCAGTGACATGATCTAAAACAGGAGCTCAAATTTAAAACAGCCTGTTTTTCTTCACAAGTTACAACATCGTGTGCACTAAATTCATTGTCATAAACTTACGTAGAAATATTACTTAACTCTTTGATTCCCGCTCAGCTCTACAAAGCATCCTTCAGCTCTTTGTTTTACAGTCCTTAAATGCACCGCTCAGTCTCAGTGCTGTCATCCTCCTAGTTTCTTTCTCCAGGCAGCTGCTTTCATTGTAGCATCTCACAACAAACCCACCACACATTACCTGAATAAAGCTAAAAGAATACTGGGCTTACATTCATCAGGTGCAAAGACACACAACTTTAAAAGACAGTTAATGTAACTATATCTTCTGGATATGTGATTAGGAAACTATTTACTAATACATTTGCCATATGCAAAGTTACAAGTGTGAACCCAGATACCCCCGAGTAGCCAGAGAGATCATTTAAAGCAGCTTTACGCGCTAAAAATACTATAATCTTGACATTGTGGAATAAATTTAAGAATTTGGAAAGCAAGTTGAACAATATCTCAGACAGTATTGTGTATGGTGTACTGTGCTTGTTCATATTTCAGACCACCTGTAAAAGTATATAATCCCCAAGCAATTACAGGAGAACTAGAACTTCGGCTGAAGTGTCTGTGTTATGAATTTGAGCAGAGATATCGATGCACTTGTTCATGCTGTGTGGACAGCTTATTCTTTGGAGTTCCTGAACTGAGGGGCTGCAGTGGGGGGAAGGCAGAGTACTTACTGTAGCCAGCTCATCAAACTTCCCAAAGAGTTCATTGAGCAGTTTGACGAGTTCCTGAGCAGTGCACTGAGAAGCCAAGCTGGTGAAACCCACAATGTCTGCAAACAGGATGCTGTCAGAGGAGAAAGAAACACACATTATAAACTGATGGGAGGAGCTTAATTCTGTCATGACAGCTGATATTAAATATCTTTCCCTCTCATGAAAGAATTAAAAAAATTAGTTCTACAACAACAGATGAGGTATATCAACTGCACAAACAAGTATTTTTCTGCCTTTTCTGACACATAATAGCCTACAGATCTCAGCAGAGCAGAGAAAATTGGCTAATGGTGATCAAAAGTGAAGCAGTGAGTACCATAATCCAATCCCTGATAAGTGAAAGCGTCTTTTAGGCCAACCACTAAATCAATTAGAGAGCTAAATTGCCTGCTGCTGGCTAGCAGCTGGATTGAGGATGAGGAAGGTGTTGAAAGCTACTTAGCCCTTTATTCATTTGCTCGGAGGCAGGCCAGATGGCGACATAACAAGGTGTTATGGATCTTATTTACCCTTGGTCCAAAAACAAAAAAATGAATAAAAATACACTGCTCCCAGTGGGGCCTCAGTGATAGAGCTGTGTAAAGAGCCATGTTTCAATTACCTTTCTCTACTGCTGATATGATTAATGAGTTGTAATGCTGACAACACAGAGACAATACTCATATTGATATGTAGAAAACTGTTCATTTCATATAGGCAGCGACAAAAAAAACAACTAAATACTCATTTATACTTGTCCATCACACATTTGTTCTTCCTTTAAATGTTTAATGATGTCTTCAAAAAAATAATACCCATCATTTGAAAAATCCTAAAATATAACTCAATATCCATCTACCAGCTTTTCCAATTCCTCTTCTCCTTTAACACAGGATAAAAACACACCATCATCTGATTTTTGTCTTCAGTAGGAATGGGTCAATCAGTATTCATTCCTAAGTTTCTTCCCAGGTTTTTAACAGCTCCAATTTTATCTGGCAAGATGGAAACCTGGCACCTGGAGAGACAACCTAATATTCATCTTTTTTACAGCATGCCGTGACACATGTTGAATTAGATTATATTTTATTAATTTTTACAGCATCTTTTATGGTCAAACATGACATTGAGCTTTCAGAGTGTTTCCCACTGTTACGGAAACACTTTGGTTGGTACCCAATAGGGCATTTACACCTGCTGTTTTTAGAAGTCATAGACTACTTCAAAAAAAAAAGATAATTGGTTGATCAGTCACAAGAGATATATGAATAAAGATATAACAATGATCAGTTCTCTTCAAAAAGGCCTTTAATACAGCCAGTCAAGGCTTAACAACCTGGAGGCAGATCAAACACTAGAGTCCTCGATTGGCTCTGAGGAACTGTTAACAAATGAGCCTTGCTTTGATTGGACGAAACCCCCAGCGAGCTTGTCAGAGCTGGAAATACTGTTTGACTGTAGCAACGACGTGACTGTTTTCTTGCAGGGATGGCAGAAGTCTTTCCATCAACTAAATACCGTGAATTCTGTTTATTTAATATGGTTTGTGTAGAATAATAAGTATCAGACAAATCTAATCCCTAAAAATTTCTGATGCTTTGCTGATTCACACTGCACAGTGTTTGATTTCACATAACAACCAAGACTTGTCATTGACAACCACCCAAAGAACCCCAACTGCATACCTGCTGCAGATGCAATACCACCTCTTTACCACTGCATTGTGGTAAAAGTACAATCTACAACAATTCCAACAGTGTCAACTAGTGATTTTGACAGTTGATTATTCTGCAGAAGTTCATAAGAAGAGCTCGGGTTAGTTTCACAGCTCTGGTAACATGAAGTGGGCCCATCCTCAGCATCGTGACTAAATTGCTCTTTTTGGCAGTGCAGCATAGTTGTTCAGGAGCCTAATGTATGTAAAGCCGGGATCACGACTGCTGCTCGACAGAAGAGCTCCTTTGTGTGATTTGTCTTTGAATGGTGCTGTACTGCTGGTTGTGAAGATGTGTAGTGGCTGAGGAGGGGGGAGAAGGCAAGAGGAGGGCAGAGGCAGGAGGAGGAGGAGGAGGAGGAGGAGGAGGCGGGGAGAGAGAGAGGAGAGCAGAGCATTGGTGGAGCTAAATAGGTGTGCGATCAAACGTTCTCGGGGCCACATCAAAGAGGGGCCAGATGAGGGGGATGTCACGCCTGTGTGTGTGTGTGTGTGTGTGTGTGTTTGTAGCGGCTCCCAGGAGACGGGCAGGAGCTGGCTTGCTGGGTGCAGCAGCCTGATGTTCGGCGGAGTGCCAGTGCGGCAGCAAGGCTGGTGAAAGGATGGTGATGAGAAAAAAAAAAGAGGCAGTCAGAGAGCGGAGAGGATTGTCTCTTGACAGGAGTGCTGTTGACATGCTAGGTAGCCCTCCTCTCCCACACTCAACAGCACTGATACAGCTCTCCGCTTCTCTTCACTGCCTCGTTGGAATGTAATAAGCTCAAAGTCAGCCAGGTTCTCACGCTCTGTAATATTTTCTTCATTACAGGTGCAGTATAGGTGGCTGCTGAAAAGGCTGATAACATTTACAGGGAAAGGACTGCAAAATAATGATGTGTGGGGAAAAAATGCCTATCATTACCTTCTGGAACCATTTTTGACAGTCAAAAACGGAGAGATTTAACTTACACTGATATAAATTTGGTATAAACCATAAAAACTACAACCTGTGAATGAGCATTTTCTACTCAATAACTTACTTTAACAATTTATGAATTAGCAAAGTCATTGATTAATAATTGATGCTTGATTTCTACAACCCAAATTCCAAAAAAATAGGGCTGCTGTGTGAAACATTAACAAAATAGAGTGTCTGTGTCCTGTTTTAACTGATTTTACTTCATTTGGTATCAAGTTGGCGGTTAGTTTTAAACAGCATCCCCTTTTTAAGAGGTAACAAACCTGTTAGCAAACAATTCAAACATCCAGCCGAAACCACAGAACTTTGTTATAAATTTGGAACTGTGATGGTTTTTACTTGATGACTGCAAATTTTCACTGTCTTTAAGGTCTGTCTTTGGTCTCCAACAACTCCTAAGGACTTTTTAGCTGCTAAATGCTCAACTTCAGTTGTCAGCCAGTCTCTAAACTGTGTCTGTTTGCTGTTAGCTGTTGAGCAGGTAGTGTACAGGGGGTTTGAGGGCCTTATTTTAGCTGTTTGCTCTGGCTGAAAACAGCCATGGAGCAGTGAGACTAAAGCAAAACAGTACAGTTACAGCTGATCTGATAAAAAATGAGCTCACTGTGAATCTCTTTAAAGCAAAGTGGAGCTGCAGATTCAGTAGGTTCAGCAATAAGAGCAAACCCTTTTTACTGACATGTTGCCACATGGTTATTTATGCAGTGTTTTTACAGAAATATTGACTACATCTGCTTTAAATGCATTGTTTAAATGCTGTTAGTCAAGAAAGCTGCTTTTCTCCTCAGTATTTCTCATATTTCGTTAAAATTCATTCATTCATTATTACAGTTCATTAAAACTTTCCCTTAAAGTTGCATTAAAATGCTACAAAGAGCCTCTTTCATTAAAGTATTTTGATGAAAACTGGAAAACTCTTTAATAAAATGTTAGTATAGACACATACAAATTCCAGCAGTTTGTCACAAAAAAAGAAAATACCTGAGTGTTTAAGTTCATTATTGATCATTATTGACTTTTTAGTCTGCATCTCACTGATAATTCCATTGATTCAAGCTGGTAAGCTAGTAAGCTAGTAAGCTAGCGAGTGGGTGAGTTAAGAATAAAAAAAGACACCTCCTTTTTCTACAGAGCCTCCAATAAAGCAACATGTTCAAGAACTTAATATATAATTAATAAAACAGAGTCACTCCTTTGTTTAATGCATTTCTTATGCAGATTTATAAATCTGTCTCCAAAATAACAACAGCGCAGATGGTAGATGACGAGAGAGGAAATGACCATTTTCTAATGCTGGTAGAAACTGCACAGACAACAGAGCTGCGTCCATTTCCCATTTCTAACCTTTACGTAGTTTGATTGCATCCGTGTTAATGGCTGATTTTAATTGCTCTCTGTCTATTCTTGACCTTGACGTCACAGCAGGTGACACCTGGATCAAAACACTCCACGCTGCACACCTCTGCAGTCCCCAGTTGTCATGACACCCCCCGTACCTGACATTGTCATGACGTTGGATGTAGATCTTGTGAAAGATCCGTTCAGGCGGCTTCAGGAAGTCCTCCTTCATCTCCATGGCAACATTCCTGGGCAGTAGGCTCATTAGCAAACGTTCCTGAGGAGGGAGGGGTTAAAACAGAAGAGGAGGCTGTGTCAGAACTTTAAGCCGGAAGGACATAAATGTACACACTGTTTGTATGGTATCTTTGTATTAATGCAGTTATAAGCCAATAAATATTTATTTGCTTCTTGCTTTGGTGTAAACATCCAAACACTCCAGATGGCACTGAACTTGATCTATGCAACAAGAAATGACAAAACTTCTTTGTGTGAAGAAGCGAACTGGTTACTCAACCAACCCAGCAGCTGATTAACATTAAATTAAACAACTCATGTATTTTATTCATTATTTAATGTCTGTTTGTTAAAATTCCTACTCGTTCAGTGGTTTTCAGATCATCATGTTTGAAAGTTTGCCACTACTTTATAACACTGTCAACTGAATTTTATATCAATAATGACTCACTTATTTAATTGTTTTATAAAGTAAAAATGAATTGCTAAATATTCTGCTAAGTAATTAATTGTGTTATTCAAGCTCAAATGCAAAAAATTATCTAGTTTGAGTGATTTATTTTGTCTAACGTGATCATAAACTGAGTATCCTTATGTTTTTGACTGAAGCACTGATTTTTTGCACTGTTATCTAACATGTTATAGACAAAACAATCAACTAATCAATCAAATCATCAACCATTGATTAAAAAAAAAACAATACTTAAGGTGTGAAAAACTGAATTAACTAGATTTAGGAGATACTGTATCACACAGAGATGTAGCTGATTCCTCACATATGAAATCTCGAGCTGGAGAATTACGTTAAAAGGTTATTAAATGACTGTTTATGTGTTTTTTTCTGAGTATTGTTGTGAATTTATTTTCCTGTCAAATCCATTAATCAGCTGAATCTGTTCAGCATCATTCTGAAGAAGTGTCTACACACATCAGCGTGTTTTTGTTTGTGTGAATCGTCTCAGTTGCAGCAGCATGAAGTACAACTCAGGCAGAATGTCAAACGCTTGTGAATGCACAATGAATCATCAGGCTGCTCTGCTGAGTAGCTGTTGAGATGAGGTTATAAAAGCAGCCTGGGCTCTCCTGTGTCTCCCATTGACACCGTTTCACATTATACATCCATTCACACAACTGCTCCTCACCTGTGATTAAAAAAACTACACCAGAGAGCAGCTTTTAGAAACACATGGCCTCTGTCACACTTACTGATGGAGGCTGTGTGTTAAAGTGTGTGTCAGCGGGGTGTTTGTCCATATGTGCACTTATACACGTGTGTCAGGTGTAAACATGGCAATAACTCAAGGTGTGGAAAATGTTCTTGTTTTAATTAAATAATTCTTTTTACCTGTTTTATTAAGCACCTCCATTCCTCTTCCTTCATTATGTTATAATTGCACATCAAAGATTCCCATTTCTCTGATGTGTCCTCGGCTTGATTCACTGTGTGCTCTGTTTGACCAAGGCTCTCCTCATACTGGTTTATTTATGAACCACTGGCTCACTTTCCCTCAGATGAACAGGAAGATCCCCTGTCCTTTATGTTAAAAAAGGGGTAATTCTAAAAAAGTTTAACAATTTCAAACTAAAAGAATTCAACTTGGCGTGATAAAGTGGAAATGGTTGAATATATGAGAAGAAGAAAGAACAGAAAGCATTTTCTTTTTTCTTTTGTCTTACTCTTATCATAAGAAGACAATAATAACACAGACAATTTAACATGCAACACTTGTTTACAAAACTCAAAGCAAAATAGAAAAGCACAAGATATCCATGAAATACACAACAGGGGAATGAAAAGAGAGGAAAATGTGCAATAAACTGAACTGATATGACAATGGCATAATACAATATGATGGACTGATGACACACTGTTTATAGCAGCTGAATAAATGTATTTGGATGACATGAATTCTATTTTCTACATATGTAGAATTATACTAATTTCATTTTACAGCCAGATAATGACTGTTTTTACAGTATTAAATTAATTAAATGACTGACAAGTTTAGGTTCATTATCACACTAATGGAATTTTTTAATGTGTTTTGAGATTAGCGTTGTTCAGTAGCAGGTAATTGCACCTATATAATCATCCCTTTGCTTACCCTCCCCACTCAAGTGTAGTGTTGTGTGTTGGCTGTGAAATTTAAGAAAAATGAAAGAGGCTCTCTCTAAAGCCAGTGTTGGTTTGTCTATTCTTGGTTATTGTAGAAACATGGCCATGCAACATAGTGAACTCTGTAGAAGAGGACCAACTTCCTCTGTAAGATTCATGAACACATGGCTCTATATTTCATGTGATTATTCACTATTGACCAAATAAATACAGTACTGGTGTAATATAACAAGTTCAGTCAGATAAACATATGAGATCTAATGAGGACGAATCCTCCACAGCAATGGTTGTTTGTTTAAACATTTAAAGGTGGGGTGGGTTCTTCTAAAGTAACATTGTTTATATTACAATATTTCCCTCTTCACAATATGGTTATATGTTAGCATGCAAGATTTATTGTTACTCTTGCTCCCTTATCTTCCCTCCCGGTCACCTTGTACTGTGCAGAACATGAAAGCCACCTGTTGCTGTCTGTGTCAGTCCGAGCTACATTGTTTGTTTGTCCCTTCACAAAGCCAGGACAGTCTACTTAACCCCAGATTTTCTTCACACACACACTTAACTGACAGCTAGTGGATAATAAAAATATATTTGTTAAAACAAATTCAGTGTATGTAATCAATATTTCTCAATAATGACAAGCCCCACCTTTAAAATGTTTGATTTGACATACTGTGTTATATTTCACGCATAAAAAATTACTGTGTATGTAGTTTAGATAATATTTCCAAAATATAATAAATATAATATCAAATTGAAGTTCACATACTAGGTTTTACTTGGGATTTTGGCCATACCTTAGTCTTCAACAGCAAATGAAGTTTGCTGGTGCAGAGCAGTGATGTAAATAGAACCTATCACCCAAGTCCCACACCTAAGCTATGAAACATTTATGTATTTTTATATCCGTGTTTTTTGTGTTTTTTCTTATGAAGCGTATTTGTGTCTGCATGTGCTTACGTGGCTGTCAGTAGGTTAAGATTGCTTTGGTCATACTGACCAAGTTATTTTCTGTCATTTCTTTGTGAAAACTTTGTAACAGATGTATAGTTTGCTGTGTTTTTGCCTCAAATAGTGTGACTAAATGCCTGACATGAGTCAAGATGAAACTATGCACTGCCTCTGGTTTCTGAGATTGCTATTGAACAAAGAAGTCGATTGTACCACCCAGATGTACAGCACATAGCCTACATATGTTCAGGAATCAATACATCCTATAGATCCAGCTCAAAGAAAAAACCCGAGCCAACACCCGTGTGATAAGCAGAAACCTGTTTGATGGGTGAAATTCAAATCCGTGACGTTTGTTCATGGGCACATAAGCAGCAGTCTGGTTGCAGGCTGTTGGTTGGCTGTTGATAGATCCCAATCAGGGGTCTGTGTGTGTTTCACCCACCCAGATAAACTGTGACCTTTACTGGAGTAGAGAGGCCATGAAAGCAATCTGCTTGTGTAATTACCTGTCAGAAGGGAGCCCGTTACTGCTGGGGAAAACACAGCATATCATCATCTAATCTACAAAGCACAGGTGCTAAGTGTGTGTGTGCACTTGCAAATGTTGTGCATAACGAAGGTGAGACATGTATCGAGGCATATTACATACATGGGATAATTAATTCTCCACTTTACAACTGGTGCAGATGAGTTTTATGCACATGGAGGGTGAGGGTGGTTGCAGCGCATAGCTAAGTTTTTCTGTGTGTTAAAGTTGCCTGATTGCTCCTTTGTTAAGTCGCTACATGTAGGTTTGCACAGAGGGGGTGGAATGTGTGGCACTGGTGCATGCGCCACAGTAATTGTTCTTTCCTTAAATAGCTGCTGTCATAGTTACTGCGTGCCTGTGGGCAGGTTGTTAGAATACATTGGCACCTGAAACCTTTAAAAAAAACTTCTCAGAGACACTGAAGATTTCATTAACATACACGCTCAAGACAAGGTGAAACACGTGGATGCATGTCTTTGTCCTCTTGCTCTTGTTCTGCTGTTTTCTATCCATCTGTGCATGTTTATGTGCACGAGTATGTGTGTGTGTGTGTGTGTGTGTGTGTGTGTGTGCACATTCAACCCTCACCTGTTTCTCATTCTCATCCTCCAGTCGCAGCCTCTCCTCGATGCATTTGCGGGCTTGCAGGAAGACTTTCCTCTGGGTGCGCTCAGTGAGAATCCTCACAAACACCCCCGACAAGTTGACGCTGGTGAACAGCACCGCATTGGCCACCAACTGCACACAAACAAGAACAGGCATGCCAAACATGGCTGTTAGTGTCTAAATACTGTATGTGCATGTGAGCCTGGAGGAACACACATCCATGTGTGCATTTCTGTGTGCAGTAATACATCCCGGGTAGATTAGACTTCACAATCCTTGATTAATCCATAGGATGGATTGAGTGTTAGAAATCAAGGTCAGCACAGTGATTACAGCATGAATCCTAGGTGTGATCTAAAGAGTTAAAACTATACATTAGAAAGGCTGGGAGACAAAGTGCATTATTGGTTAATGTTCAGAGGATATTGACATGATAAATACTTAATTTGAATGATGAGCTCTTCAGTGACTCTGTTGTTGTCGATTCCTAAAAGGTCAGAGGGGAAAGTTCAAAGAAACACTCTTATCCACCACAGCCAGATGGATGATACATTTCTCATCTCATCAGTTTATCAGTGAGGTACAGCAAATGTTCAAATCCTTGGAAAAAGGCAATCATTATTTTAGTCTTCAAAGCAGGGGATCATGAATTGATATTAATTAACAGGGACATTTTTACTCTTCAGGTAAGACACTGCATATTGTCGTTTCACAGGAAATGTAAAGTATGCCTGGGCTAGGGGAAAAGGCAGTGTATCATGACCTAAAAAAGGCATTGTTTTTACAAGTTAACTAAATTAAATTTTTCTAAATAAGTGGTTTATTGCTTTGGGTCATATCTTCAAACTTGAGAACCTTGTATGCAAAGTGACCAAAAATTACATCTCTTTTAAAAAACAGAATGGGCGTTCCTCAAGGTTCAATACTTGGTCCGCTGCTTTTCAGTGTTTATAAATGACATGTTTAAAGGTTTCCCAGAGGACAGCTGCTAGCTCAAAGCAGATGCAGTCATACATTCACAAGCTAAGTCACCCAGCATGGCAATGGAGAGCCTAGCTACATACCTGTTTGATGTCCATCAGGGGCCATAATATTATCTTGTAAAACAAAACAAACAAAAAAATCTTTTTGTTCCTCCGTTAGAGAAAATTGTTCATTTATTTTTATTTTAAAAAATGAGATAAGCAATATAGAAATTGAGAAAGCCAACAATTTCAAGGTCTGAGGAAATCTTAACATTAAAACCTCAAACTTGATAAACGCATGAGGAGGATTTTAAAAAACTGTAAAAAAAAAACAAAAAAAACAAAAAAAACAACAACTGTTTCTAATTAATCAGGCGCTACTCACCCACTCAGGCAGCCCAGTAGTTATACACTCTAAGATTTTCTCTCATTTTTCATATTGTATGACACTATGGGCTCAATCATCGACATCTACAGCCAAACGCTTCACACCCTTACTCACTGAAGTTCATGGACAAAAAGACTGTCCAATGGATCACTGTTAAGCACTTTAAAGATACAATCTTCTAAGCATGAAAAGCTTTGTCATTTTTTTTTCATTCTTTAGTTTTAAAACATATAAGTAGCTAACCTCTTGCAGATATTTCCATGGACAAGACAGTAACAGAGCAACTGAAACCATGGTAAATGGCAACTTTAAAATACCACACCGTTGATCTAAATTTAGACTATCACCTTTCTTTATAAAAGGCTATGAACTATGAAGCACATTACCAACTGGAATCAAATTAATTTCAGATATCAAATCCTTTCCTACAAAGGTTAAGTGCTAGCTGAAAGCAAACCAGGGCTTTACCCATTTTAGACAATCATACTCAATTACTATTAGTGAATGATTAATATATGTTACTGTATTGTGGTATGTGTATCTTATTGAATTTCCTTGTCTATATTGTAATGTTGTTTTATGATTCTGAAAGCAGTATGTTGAAATTACACTGTAATGTTTAAGCCCAACTAGGAGCAAGAGCCGAAAATTCAGAATAGTTATAAACACATGAGTTTTATTCTCTGTACTGGATCCATGCTCAATCGGATTGTCCCTATTAAAAAAACTCTTTTATTTAAAAATTACATTCATCTTTTCTTGTGTGTAATTTGCTAAATATTTTATATCTTAAGCTCAATGATTTTAAAAGAAACAATTTCAGAAGGAAGAATAAGTCTTTGGTTGAAGTCTTCACTATCCACTGACACTGGAACATGAGGAGGTCAGAGAACCTTTTAAAAGGACCAGAATATTTCAAAAAATCTCTTCTAATAGGATATTTATGCGAGGAAAACATCTTTAATACTGTTATGATCACTTCTGTCTACAATCTGGGGCATAAGGCACCAGTTAGGATTAAGCACTAAGTTGTGTATGTGGCTCTGCAGAATCCTCACCGCCTGTTTCAGCACCAGAAAATGGACAGCTCCTCCTCTACTTCATTACACTGGTGCGCAAAAGTGACACTTTCTTTTTCATTTCTGCGTTCACAGTATCATGGAGCTAAAATTGATCATGCGAGAGTTTTTAACCCCTTACCTCTTCGAAAAAGGCGCTGTTTCCCCCACCACTTTACATTTATTCGGGTACTTTATAGCAAGGTGCTGCTCAGTATAACTATAGTCATCGACACCAGACCACTTGTTCAAAGGCACTTGGACTGTAGTTTTTGTGTAAAAGGGGCCTCAAACCACTATCTATTTGGCATGATGATGGCTTAAGTGAAGAGTGAGAGAACTGTTAGCTATCCCAAGGCAACAGAGTTGGGAGACTGCAGAGCTGACTGGGATGCAGGAGCAGCACTTACCGGTCTCCACAGCCTCTGTTTCCTTCCCGTGACCGACGTCGCTATGACAATGAAGTGGGATGCAGCCAGCATCACCCCGAACAGCACAGCCAGCAGCGTCCGCACCGGCAGCAGCACGTAAGCCACGAGGGTAACCAGCATGAGCTGCCAAACGCCTTGCTCAGGGGCACCGGCACTCACCTGCTCCGACGTGCCGAGCGCCAACGGGAACGGGCAGCAGAGCAGCGCAAAGGTGAAGCTGAACAGCAGGGCCAGCTTCGCTATTTGCTGCAGCTGCGTCACCTGCAGGTATTTGACGTTAGTGACGATAAACAGCGACAGGAACACCACGCAGTGGACCGGGTTTGAGCCCTTGGACAAGGTGAGACGCGGGCTGGACAGCAGCTCCATCAGGGACAGCGACGACGCAGCCACGATGAGCACGGCCAGCGCTTTGAGGGTGGCGGTCTGCTCCAGCTTCAGGTTATAGTTCTGGAAGAGAGCCTCCAGCTCCTGGCTGTTGAACTCGTCCTCACAGGCGATGGCGCCCATGGGTGCACGGGCCGGGCAGTGACCCTTCCTCCGCCGGGTCTTGACTCTTTCGAAAGGCATCTCCTCCATGTTCCGGCCATTCATGAAGCGGAGATAGCGCACGATCCCTCAACTTTTCGGTTCCTCTCCGTCTATGGGGAATAGAACCGGCACCCTCTCCCAGTTCATGCGTCCTGGATGCCGGGCTCGGTGTCAGAGGGGAGAGGGTGGCAGAGGAGACAGCAGAGCACCGCGCGCGCCCTATCCACAGGTTGACGATTGTTGGTGTGTCCTCGGAAAAGTGGCCCGACCACTGTGCAGCACGTCTCTCTCTCTCTCTCTCTCTCTCTCTCTCTCTCTCACTTACTCTCGCTATCCCCCCTTTTCTCTCACCCTTTCCCTCCTTCTCTCTCTCTCTC
>JAPZDV010000021.1:3459400-3475759 GCA_029814665.1 Acanthurus lineatus
ATGTATTCCTACATCTTTACATGATGTTTGGACATATAAAATGCTAAAGAATAAGGTCAAAAGATAACCCAAATGAAAAAAAATGTAGTTAATCCTTTGAATCTGTCTTTGGTGCCTCTACAGTGTTGCTTTAATGTTTTTTTTAAAGCACTCAACAGCCAGCAGATACATATGCATCCATATGCACAAGAGAGGAAATGAAGAAGATGAGAGAGACACAAAAGAGAGTGCTGAGCAGTAGGTTGCGTATTAATGTGTGTGTAAATTGCGTGTGTGGCCTCTTGGGTTGCAGTGTGTGTGTGGGAGTGCTATTGAGAGATATTTTTAATTCTGTGTGTCAACTCCTCTCATCTCCCTCAGCAAGAGATGTTGGAGGGAAGCTGAAAAAAACACTTCCAATGCAACTATAATTTAAACACACACAGAAACACACACATACACACACACAAGTCTGCTTGCATGCACACACACAGAAACACACACACTCATACAAACACATACAGTTTCAGAACTCTTTCATGTAGCACCAGTTGCATCTTTGAAAGTTAAAAAAGCCTGCCAGATTGTCTGTGTGTTTTTCATGATTATCCCTGGGAGCGCTTGTGAGGGAATTTTGCATGAACACGATTAAAATATGAATGTGATCCTGAATGGATACAATTCCAGATGAATCCAAATGAATGATAGAATCTGCCTGCTAAGCCACAAGAAAAAACTTCCATCCAACACTGAAATGTGCTAAGGGATTAAACAGACTAACTGTTCTTCGACACTTAAATGAAGAAATCAACCACTTCTGGTGTTAAGTTTGAGAGGAGAAAGAAGGCTTTTAATTCTCCTGACACCTTCAAGCCACAGTGACTAAATAATACTTCACCATACGGTAGATGTTGACAACAATAATTCCCTGTGGAGCAGCAGACGTCGACCTAATGACTCTCTTCCGTGCCATTGCTTTTAGGAGTGCGTAAAGTCACTGCGGACTGCAAAGTAGGATTAGAGTCATCCTGGTGGAATACAGAGCAGGATTTCTCTAAAGTGAGAGGTAAATGGATTTTGTTCACACTCTTATTGTCAGTGAAGCGTGTGAAAAAACACAATTGTCTCCATTACACGTCACACAGCACGGTGTATACTGGGCTTATGAGGCCACCTCCAGCATGACAGATCCGTTCGTCAGATCTGAACATCTAAACTGCAGGTGTACGCAGATACAACTGATGTTTTCAAGCCTGTGATGCACTGGTGCATTATTAACGTCATTGCTGTAAATCACTTGGGATGGATCCTTAAGGTGAGTCACAGGAAGATTGAAATGGTTCCCGAAAGCGATTTTGTAGAAACGTAGCATCTGAATGTATCAACTATTGACTGAAAAGTAAAAAATTTACTTGAGGCTCCTGGGTTGCTGATTACACCATAAACTACCGCAGTCTGTTAAATAAAGCATAAGTATACTTTGAAGTTAAACTGCTGACTGCCAGCTTTTTGAGAGCGCTTGAGGTTCCCATTCATTTTAAAATTTTCCTCACAGGAAACACAACAGTATTTGCTGTTTGGTCAAATATTTACAGCTTTGGCTATGTTTTCCTAAAAAGTGATCTCAGCCAAAGCAAAAAAAAAAAAGAAGTAACACTGCTTGTGTGTCATGAAGACTCTTTAGGTGCTTTCAGCAAGCAAATGGTTACAGCTGCATCTGCCACTCAACCACACAAATGTTCTGTATTTGAAGTGGGCGACAGCTGGGTCATTGTGCCTCCCTGCACCAACCAGCACCACACATAAGAGATGGAGGAATTAACCAGATTATGTACATAAGTAATAATACCATTGTAGACCTACACTCTCATCAGAAATAAATAAATAAATAAATTAAATAAGCCATTATGCTAAATGGCTCATTTCAGACTAATGTATATTGTATTATTACGCAACTAATGTGAAGTTTTTAAAGTTCTTTTAACTTTTAAATTTCCCCAGATGATCAACAAAGTTTTACCCAAAACCATAATGTTATGTAATCATTTGTTTTTTTCCTTACATTTTGCATTAAAACCTGAATCTACAAAGTAACCAACAGACCTGTTAAAAGTTATCAAATGAATGCAGTGTATTTGTCTCTTAAATATAGTCATGTGAAAGTATTAACCAGCACAATATAAAAGTGTAGCTCAAAATAGAGAGGATAACTAGCAATGGTCCTATTTTACACCACTTAGCTAACTAAGCCCGGTTAGATTAGAAACTGAAGTTGCTGGTGATTCAGAATGATTTATATTGTTTGTTTAAAGTACAGAGATCCCAACCAAAGTACAAACAGAGCGCTTGCTGTGGACTTTAGTGTGAGAGGAAATCATTGATTTATCTCAGTGTATCTCGAACAGTCATTG
The DNA here is from genome assembly GCA_029814665.1 of Acanthurus lineatus. NCBI lineage: Eukaryota > Metazoa > Chordata > Actinopteri > Acanthuriformes > Acanthuridae > Acanthurus > Acanthurus lineatus. Next base: position 3,461,791 of record JAPZDV010000021.1, read on the forward strand.
TCTTTCAGTTCGGGGTTGGGCTGGAAAATTGTGGAAGCTTTGTACGCTTTTAATATTAGATGATGCCAGTTTATGCGGAACACAGTGATGCTTAATGCTTTGGTCTTGAACTTTGTCTCTTGCACATTCGTGATAAACTTGCCTTAACTTCAACGCTGTCAACAGCTCTCATGCTAGATAGCGGGTAGTAAACAGACAAACTGGAAATGCTTAGCAGTATTATTTCAAAGCAGAAGTACATCACAGAGCCTAGCGGAACTGGTCCATTATAGGTGTATTTTTCTTAGAGTGATTCCGTTGTTGCCACAGTAACACGATGACTTCAACCATCGTTACGTTGTCGGACAGCAGTGTGTGTCTTGTGCTAGTGGCTTTAGCTTTAGGATTTCCTCCAACCTGGATAACTGTAAGACTTTGCTGATATTTTGTGAGGAAACATGCATTGGCTTGACTTTGACTGAAAAATACCCTCTGTGTCCTAAAACTATTCTTCTTTTCAAAAGACTCAGGGTCAGAATGATTAGTAAAACAGCATAGAGTGTAATGAAGGTGTCAGCTTGTTGACAGGAGTAAAAGTATTTTCTCTTGTACTACCTGATCAAGAGTGCAGCTCAAAAGTTTCTTTATTTTGGGGTAAGTGAGTAGCAGGTGGCCTCCTGACCAATGCAGAATCTGGTTGAGAGACAAAAAAACCCTCGCTGACCGCGGTCTGGGGTCAACTTCGCAATCAACCTGACACATCAAATATTCAGCAGCGGCTCAGTGACACTCTGAAACAGCTCATGCTGGAGACAGAGAAGATGAAAAGCTATGGACATTGTCACAAATCACCAGGAGCCCTGTGTGTTTGTGTGTGTATGTGTTCCACACTTAACACTGGCACTTATTCCCGACAGATTATAGCTCCACACATCAAATATTAAAGCAGCAGTGTGAATTATTGATCCCAATCAATGTTTGTAGATCAGAGCTCTCAGCTGGCAGAGAAGGAGCTAATAGGGACCTAATGGACAGCTGAGCTGCAATATAGAGCCCCAGATATATTCCTGCTGTGCTGTAACATCTAACCCTGATATACCCCCATGATATGTAGCTTACATTTTACAAGGCAAAGGCCATCCACTTGACTTAATGTGTTTATTAATCTAGAGAACTAATACAAAGTCATCCAGTCATATATGTGTGAGATTGCACTTGTTTCCAGTCCTCCATGTTTTTCTACAAAATATGATCAAACTGGAAGATATTGTATCAGTTATTATCAGTTTTATCAAATTAACCACAGCTATTACACATATTCAATTTAGAAACATGTTTAAGGCCAAAATCATATAAAACTGAAGCATCAAGCATCACAAGCATGAAAAACATGAACAAATCTATGACATCTTGTAAGCTCTTTCTTCACGGCAGTGAGCTTTAATACACTCACCTCCCCTACTTTCAATTTTACTACATTTTCCATTTGCACCCAATGTTGGCACTGGACGTCCAACTTGAACAGGATACCAAAGGAATACTGTGCTAAGTCTAACATGCAAAACAATCAGCAGGGTGTTTCAGGGGATCTGCCTCCATTGGAAGAACAGCATTCCCCACCAAACCTTGCACAGAAGAGCAAGACAAAGGCAGGTCTACAGTTGCTACAGTGTTTGCATAATCTGAGCAAATATACACTGACAGTCTGCCACTTCAACTCTGAGATGATATTCAGACCAAATCAGATGTTACAGTGACTACCACTGTCTTTAAAGTGTAAATATCTGTGTTTTTGGGAGGAAAGAGTTAGTTATCGTTATAATTTAAAGGGTAAAGTGTTTGAAAGTGTTTTAAATTGCTAGAGTATTTGTTAAGTAGTCGCCTCTGGAATATGAACACCAGATTGAGCCTATATGACACTGTTCGGTGCATGCTACATGTTTATTTCAGCTGTAAAGTTTAATATGAGGCTTTATGGTGATTGTCACCCTTTTGGAGTCTGCCTTAAGTGGCCAAATGAGGAACTGCGGTGTTTTGCACTTTAGATGTGACTTCATTTGTCATCCCAGTTGCTGCTTGCTTTTTGCTCCCTCATGGTTATGATCAATGGCCAAACCACCACAGTGAAATGTTGGGCTACCATTTTCCAAAAGTTCACTCAATTCAGACTTTCTCCTGCAGAGCCATTTTGTTCTATATTTGCACTCCTGCAGTCTGCACCGCTGCAGCAGAAATGGACTGGCCATATGAAAATGAATGGGAGAACTGGTGTTTTTGCCACAATATCAAATTTGGTCTGAATAAGGCCTCAGTCACTGATTCATCTTAAATCCAATTTGCTGGAAGACAGAGCCAACACAAAAAAAAAAGTGTCATCGTCCAAACACTGCGCTGTATTTGTCTGCCTTTCCTCACACACTCACACGCACACACGCACACATACACACACTGACACACTCACAGGTAGAGCAGCTGTGAGCCCCACATCTGATTATGTTATTGACACTGGGCAGGAAACACAAGTAGAAGCGTGCCTCATCTGAGAGCAAAATACACAGAGGACAAGGCTCCTCCATCTCATCAAATGACATAACTAGTTTCCATCACCTGCTTTACTGCGAGCAGGGAACAAAACAGACATATTGTGGGGCTTTGCGATCCATAAATCATGTTGTTTATGTACTAGTTAATGCAGCATGCTGATTTACCAGCCTTAGTTGTGTCTGAGCATCTCTAAACCCCCAGGGTCTGTGCTACAACTGATGATTAGCATTTACATAATGAGCTAAATGTTAGCTGCTGCCTTAAACTGCTACTTCTCAGCTGTAGGGGGCAAGCTGACGTCCGGAGAAACAAACAGGAAGGCTTGGAGAAGGGGACGGGGCAACAACAAGAAGACATTTTCTGAGATATGTTATTTTTAGAAAGACATTTTAAGGATAGTTTTGTATTTTTTATATATTCTATGTCTTTCTGTCTATCTATCTATCTAGAAACCATAAGATCTTGACCAAAAAGTAGTCCAAAATGTCAGAAGCCATTCCCTAAAAACTCTGATTTACAAAAATGCTCAAGATATCTTCTGTTCTTGCAGGTTTGTCATTTCAGCAACATCTGTAATTTCATTTTTTTGTTCCTATCCCAGCAAAACACAAATTCTGTCCTTCCCCTCTTTTCCCTTTAAGACATAGCTTCTGCTCCCTCTTCTTCCTCTTTATTCCCGATCTATCTTCTCCAAACGCAGACAGCTTGCCTGACTGCCTGGAATACACATTCGGATCTGCTTGTCACTTTACATCTCTCTCGTCTTTCCTTCTCTTCTCCTGTGCTCTATCTGTCTAACCCTCTTTCTTATAATCTCTCTATCTCCCCCCCCCCATTCTATCTCATCCCCTCCTTAATGCGAGCATGCTAGTCAAAAGAGATGTCCTGCTTTTTAATTCTTCTGCTGGGGATCCAAGGAACAACCGGGAGCATGAGGAGTGGGGAGGGGTTTCTAAATCTAAAGAGTGGGGGCTCTAAATGTAAACAGTTGCATGCAGAGCAGCTTAAGAGGGCTATAAATAGAGAGATAGAGCAAGAGAGGGAGCAAGCAAGAGAGAGATAGAACGAGAGAGCTTTGCTTACGGAATAAAAATTGCTCCCGACAGTCAGGGATTAGTGCTTCCCTGGAGGATTTTCACTCCAAAGCCCAATCTGGGGCGATTGGGAAGAGCACCAGCCTCAGTTATATTAATTCAGTTAAACCCTGCCCAACACGGACAGAACACATCAACGCATGTATGTTTGCATGCAGTCGTACAGAAATAAACATTTATATAAAGCTGGTACTAGCAGAAGATAAAGCAGGATGAGAGGGGGTGTCAAGTTTGAGAAAAAAGGGCATATAGAAATAGAAATAGAAATAGAAATCTAAAGAAAAGCAGGATGTGGTACATTCTGACTGAGCTCTTACAGATGTAGAGCTTTCTGTTTTGGTCGGTCATAATTGAAAGACACACACACTGCAATGCTACCATGCATGTACTCTCACACACACACATACACACATGCACACACACGCACGCACACACACACACACACACTTTCTCACACACACACCACTGTGAGCCTCATTACCAGCAGATTACTCAGCACCTGATCCTGCTAAGCTTGTTAAACAACACTGTTCTGCAGCAAACACACACACTCGGGCACACAGGCAGTGAGGTGCTAAGAATAACTATTGTCATACAAAACAAAACAATGGAAACATCCGCACCAGTAAAATGACTGAAATACATATACTGTCACTCTGTCAATGGAAAAAAGAAGAGAAGTCACTTAATTTGCTCAATTTTAAAGCTGGATTAATAATTTCTTGCTGACGAGAGGACAGAAAAAAACTTAATTAGTTGACAGATACACCACTATTAACCAGGCTTACAGGGTTATATCCTAAAGCCAGGGTTAAACTATAGACATTACATAAAGGGGCGAACAGAGCCACCAAGACTTTGCCTATTGATTTTTTGGACTACCCTTGAAGCCCCAAGTGTGACATTTCATGACCGTTACCAATGTTGGTCTTTTGGAACCAGTAGTGACCATGTTCAGATGAAAGGGTGGCGCTGCCATCAGCATGCATGACTTGCCTCTATACTGACTGAGGTTGTGACTGATTCATTAATCACTCTGCAGCAAACCATGCTTTATCGTCATTTTTACTGTAAATGTGTCAACACTTTAGCTGATTAAAATTTTTTTTACAGTTAACTGAGATGATAAGATGAGTGAAAAATAGTTTTCTCCTAACTTTCAATACCTTTAGACTTTTTTTTGCAGCCAATGGAGTCTCTCCCTGCTTGCCATCAGAAAAGTTTAAGGCACTTTTGCATTGACTTCAGTTTATACTCAAGGCATTGTCAACTATTGATGTTGCTTTTGGTTTACATTACACAATATTTGCCCCAAGTGACCTGACCCCACAGATGTAGCTCATTTACACTCTTCTATGGTCCCATTTGGGGCATCATAATGTGGCAGCAACAGGCACAGATGAACACCCACGCCCAAGGACCAATACGACAGATTTTTTGCTTTAAACACCAGTGCAACCTCTTGTTCAATATAATGTTCACTCGAGCAATGTAAGCCCATTCCCTTTAGCTCTAGTGTGGTCTCCAACAACTCAGTGTCCCACTTTCTTGACCAGCAAGTTTCTACTTTTTTCTGTTAGCTGTTTGGTACCGGGCATGTAACGTACAGTGGGTTCTTTAGCTGCCTGGGCTGAACCTGACAGTAAATGTGCTGTAAAACCAAAACTATGAGCTTTAAGAGGCTAAAAAGGGTCATTTTAGATGCAGTAAAGAAATTTGCTGTCCTTAAAATTACTAATAAAACCCCTTAAAAACCTTTTTGGATAATCTCACAGAGTTTTAACAAGGCTTTTTTTCCTATTAGATGAAAAGTTAAGATTTTGGAGATGGATGTCCATGAGCATGAGTGTACGTGCAGAGGCTCACGCACCCCTTTACTGCTCAGCAGTGTGTGAGAAATGATTTGGGAAGTGTTTATACAGTAGCGGTGCTGCAGGCTTCCTTCTGCTAAATCACTACACACATCTTAGTTCCCACAGCAACACATTAGCACTCCACTCTACCACGGTGCATCCAGTATGTGTACAATCTGTGTGTGCCTCTGAGCCTCCAGCTTTATGAGGACCAATGTGATGAGCAGACCTTGAAAGTAAGGACAGTTTAAAAAGTGGGGTCAGCAAAGTATATATTTTGGAACATGAATCACCATGGACTCACTGTGATAGTTTAGAAAATTGTTAGCAAAAAAATTTGTGACATGAGAACATTTTTGGTTGTAAACTGATAACATTTATTTGGGAAAAGGTGAAGACATTTTCTTTTGTTTGTGGACTATTTAGAAAATAAAGACTTTAAAAAAGGGAGCATTTGGAGAGTCAAGACAATTTGTAAAGATATTCTTTGAAATGTGAAGGCAGAAAGTGTCCCTACTACACAGACATAAGGACATTTTAAAAAGGAGAGAACATTTAAATATGTTTCATAGTGAAAACGTTTTTGGAAGAAGAAAACATTTTTTGGATATTGAGAGAATCTGGGACATTTTTATACATCATGACAATATTGAATAAGAGGTGAAAACATTTTCGGTAGTGGGAGGTGTTCATTGGTGGATAGAGAGGAGAGGGCCTTTTGCAAATCAAGAACATTTTCACAAAGTGACAACACTTAACAAAATGAGAACATTTTCAGAGCGTGAAGATACTTTGTCTTGTTTTCATCTCCTCACAGTGCAGTTTGGGGGTTGAGGATTGTTTAGGTTGGTGTTATATCTCGGAAGTGGATATTTACAAGTACATGAGGGAGCACATGAGTATGTGCATGCACACAAACACTAGGACGTACACTGATCACTTTCCTTGAGGTTAAATCTTAATTAAAAAATAACTCAATAGTTCCCAGTGTGATGAATAACACCTTCCTTCAGCTTTCTACCTTATTAACCAGCTCTAAGGTGCACACACATGCAGCATACATTCTACGCAGTCGCGCTGCAGAATGAGTTAAGTGTAAGTTTTCTCGAGTGTTAATTAAAAATCGATAGCTCTGAGAGTTGCAGGTATGTTGGTGGATGGAGAGGTGTGCAACTGTGGAATCGTGGCTCAAAGTTAATTCACTTTCACAGTTTGCCAAACAAATGAATAAAATATGATGCTCCAGTTTGTGAAGAAGGAGGGAAAGACTTTCTAATTGGAACTTCTGTCGGCTGAACGAGAAGTTGTGGGGAGACAAATTATTCATATTCACACACATTCGCATACATACTGTACATTAAATCAAATTAGGGTAGCCCAAGGTGTTGGCATTAGCTCCGTCCATGGTAATGTGGGAATATGAACATCCACATTGATCAAAATAGGACAAAAATGCTCTGTGGACTCATTCATATTTTAAATATGACTATATATATACTGATTTCCACAACTTTATTCATGATCCACTGTTACTTTGCATCTTATTTTCCTTCCTTTTAACGACTTTAACAGCTACAGAAATACAGAAAGTCAAACATGCGGCCCGAGGTGATAATTCTGAACAAATACTCATGAAATATTTTCAAATGTTTGTACAAAATAAAGCTGACAAACTTCTGGGAAATCAGCTACACTGCTTCCATCCTCCAAGTCATGCAGCCGCTTGCAGACACACAGACAAACACACGCCCCTGTCCATTAGAGGTCACCTGTGGGCGCACAGCTCATAAAACTGGTGGTGTGAGGGGCTGCAGCGGAGGGGGGATATAACCGTACTGACGTGGTAGCTGGTGACACAGTGACATTGATGGAGATATTTTCTGTAACCTTGCACCGGCCTTGGCTGAGGGGGAGAGGACGATGTAATTCTTCTCTTCATTTCAACACTTCCCTTAGGCCGTCATGATTTTACAGAGAAATTCACACTGGTTTACATTTCTGACTGGCTGGCAGACAGATGGGAGGAGTTCAGCTGCTTTATTTAAAGTGTGTGATGATGGTATAAAAATTAAAATACGCTTGTAAAGATTTGTGCCCATTGTGTTTAGTTTTCAACCTTTCATTCTTGGTGTCCCCAGAGCTGCACAATGTGCAGTCAGCCATAGTGTTATCAAGGTCAGACATTCCTTAATCCTACAAATAAAGGCCCCAGGAACATGTAGAAATACTGTTATGTAGAAAATGTTATATTAAATGTAGAAGTCACCCTGAAAATTTTAGTGGAGACCTAATGCTGCATTGACAGGAGTGACTGTTGGTGCTGTAGGGTTGGGGATTGGGACTTCTGACTTTAGTTTTTAAAACTCCTTGCCTAAAACCCATAAACCATGACAAAAATGCTAAATTATTGATAATATTTTACTTTAATGTAATGTTTCATTGGCAAATACATAGTTGTACATAAAAGAAGGAGTGATGCCAATTGATGGAACCTAAAGCAGAACATTATTGGAATTACATTCCAATTTAAAACAAAAAGGGAATTTTATTGAAAACAACTGTCTTTTCAACAGTCATTATATGGGTTTTTAAGTATGTTCATTAAGTGTATTCTAAGCATGCAGTTAGGAACATGTTCCTCTTAATTATCAAAATGACAGCATTTTGATTTAATAAAATTACAGATGTTGATCTGAACAAACCACTGTGAATAGGCCCTCAGTGTGATGTCAAAACTGATAATCATAACAATTCAGTAAGTTTGGCTTTGGGTCATTATATTTTGTCAGGTAGATCAATCTTTAAAAATGATTCCTCTATCGCAAATCTTGCTAATTTGCTCTCTTGCTGAGGGTTTGATGTGAAGAAAGATGCCACTCTCATGTCTGTACAGTGATGCTACAGCCAGCTTCCAGCTAGCTTAGCCTAACGGGGCACACAACTCTCCTGGCTCAGTTCAAGAGTAAAAAGATCAGCCTACCAGCAATCTTAAAGGTCACTACATTATTTTAATTCATTGAACTACTACATAACACATCATACCCTGTAAGAATCCTTCAGCCAATGGGGATGTGCAGGCTAGTGTATTCTATTTGCCTGTCCCAAGTCCAGATGAATGCGGAGGACTGAGTCAGGAATAGCATTCAGCACTTAAAAAAAAAGAGCCTCTGCCAAATCAAATATTCTAATCGTAAAATCTAATTTTCATGCCTGATTGACGAAGACACGGTTGGCCAGCAAATGGAAATAGATGAGTGTCTGTGGTGACCCCTTACAAGGAACTGCCTTAAGCAAAAAACATTTTTTGTTAAAATTAATACAAAACTACAATAATATTACAATTTTTTAAATTATTTTTTTTGGAGGAGAAATTCTGCCCAGTGCTGTTCCTTTAAATTGTAAACAGTCTCTCATAACTGCTAATATTTTAGAATTGTATCCAAAAGAGTTGTTGGGAAAATGTACTCTGTATCTTTGCTGACTGATGAGGGCGATGTGTTATAAGATAAAGAACTTGTACTTTCAGACACATTACACTCTGACCTACATTTTTTCATTCCTTGTGTTGCTTTTCTTATTTCTCTTTCTCATACCCTCTCTCTCTCTCTGACAGGCCTAGCTGGCAGTATAACTCAGATTGGTGTGAAATCGCCGCCTAACAGGCGGGAAATTGGCTCTGTTATTTTTGGAGCAGAGTCATGGGGGACCATCGGACCATCATCCTCTCTCTAATGAGCAGGTGATGGAGGCGTAGCTGGGGAGGGAGGAGGGGATGCATGGCATCTCAAACGCCACACACATGGCAGATGTACAGATGAGAGCAGATACGGAAAGCAAGAGTAGGCGATTTGCGGGGGATGATGGGGGATGCCATCCCCTTGTTAGCAGAGCATGCGGCCAAGGAGGAAAGTGTCAGGACCAATACCATCTTCAGTGAGAGCAGAACATCAGCCGGCCTATAGAACAATGGCTCCAGCCTTCCGGTCTGATGCACCCACAGCCCTGTCATACCATAAGTGTAATATGTGCCCCTTCATGTGCCCTTTATGTTCATATGTGTTTGTGTTTAAATTGGATGATGATAAACTTAAAAAAAATGGATCTTGTTAAAATAGTTTTGTCATCCAAGAGGTAAACCTATTTACATGCGGCTGTGTACATTGAAAGCCACAAGTCCTCCAAATCCTCCAGAAGCCATGAAAAAATATGGAGCTCATCCCCAAAGTCAAGGACACATATCTGATGTGACGGCCCTTGCAGCAGGACAACATCATTTTTTTCTGAGCCTTCCCAAACTGTTGCCAACCAAAGCTGAAAAATTAAACTGTATTATGATGTGACAACACTCTTGATTGTTCTTGGTCAGGCTTAGGCACAAAATTGACCTCAGGCAACATTGTGGTTTGGGTTAAATGACTACTTTGTTATGGCTGGGAGGTTGTCATCTTAGTTGCAAAAGCATACTCATGCTTAGGAAGCAAATGCATTCATGCTTTATAAAAACATGCTGACCATTAGTAAACTGGAAGGTTTTGATGTCCTAATTCTACCCAACCTCATCCCTTCTATGCCAATTTTGTTGCACCATAATTTAACCAGACTCATAAAATTCTTAAGACCACTATAGGGAAAGGTCACTTGAAGCCAATGATTGAATTTGAATATAAACATGTCATGGGACACATGCTAAAATAAGTGATGCTGTTGTTCTTGTTGGGATTTACTTGAGGAGTTAAAGCATCACTCCTGCAACATCAGGAGAAAAACATGATGGTTGAGTTTCTGTCCCAGGTTGTGAAATACTTAAGCTTTGGGTTGGTGCCCATCTGTGTAATCATTCCTTCTGTTCACACTGTATGGGACTTAATTGTGAGTAAAAAAAGAGACGAAATCCACAGTCTTCCTTTTTTTCAAATGGCATAAAGTCATTTCAAATGCAAAATTTCTTTCTTCTTTTTGCTTCCAATGCTTTCTAAGCACTAAAATTAACACAAAGAATACAGCAGCTTTGAAGGATACTCATTTGATTTCACAAACTCTAATTGCTGAGGCTTGTATCACCTCAGGCTGATCTTTAATATTTATTTTAATAGAAAAAGAGGACTACAGATACAAAACCTGTCCCCCATCACTTGCATTGGAATGGCTTTAGGAAGGATTATCTCTCTGCCTGTATGGACAAAAAGAATGATTACATTGAGCAAAATCGCATTGAGTGTACATACTGACATATGAATATTGTCTTAAGAGATAAATTTTTTTTAATAAGGAGGGGGGGTCTCATCCTTGCAGGCTGTTGCCATTTTTTAGTGAGTTTAGCAAAGTTTTAAGCTGACATGCCAGAAGGAATGTTTCACACTCCCATATGATTTTTTTCCCATGTCCATCGGGGAAACGGCCCATAGACAGCATTTGGAAGGGGCAGGCCATTGAAAAAAAATAAAAGGGGGGTGATTTGGCAAACGCCACCCTCAAGGAGTTATACATGACGCCATTTTTGTAGAGAAAATTTGGGCATAAAAGGCACTCTCCAGAATACCAAAAAGTTTTTGATGCAAATAAGGCAGCAAACAGGAAAACCATTAGCAGGTGACTACACAGCTGGGGTCAACACTATGTAAAGATACCACCTCTTTTCCACAAAGGATGCTGATTGGTCCAGTCATATTCTGGCCAGGCACAAACGAATCCAGTCGGAGCTTTTAAAATTGCAAGATTTTAGCCTTGAAATCTCAGCAATCCAGCCACCTTGCAAGATTAGTGAACTTTGTATTTGCTGCTACTTCAAGAGGCAGAAGCACATTTTACATATTTATCAACTCTTTATCGATTTCAGCAACACGCGGCAGTCAGAAGAGTCAGCTGGTAGATTGTTAGTTATCGTGGCATTAAAGATACTAGAGCATCACATTAATTTGTAATTTTACTTGTGTTTATGTTGATACAAAAATATTTTTGGATATTTTATATTACAAAAATGTAGTTTTAATTTTTCACAAAGTCAACATGCTACTTTACAATTTTTACTTTGATAACTGCAGTGGCACTCTACAAGGTACAAGTACCCTTGGTCAGGCACCATTGCTATACAGGACAGAAGCATTATGCGCACCCAATCACAGCCTGGACTTGATCTGTGCTGTGTAAAACAAAGGGACTTGGGGGGGGGGAATCCAAGCAGAGAAGTGTCAGGATCAATCCGATCTGAAGCCAAAGCAAAACAATGCCAAGAACAAAGATCATAGAGAGGACCACATAGTTCATGCATGCTCTACCACCATTACCACCACACACTCTGCTAATAACATCTGATCATTGCTGATTCAGTCTATCGCTTCATTTGCACCTCATGCAATATTTAAGATACATGCATGCACAAAAACCAAAGACACACTCCTCGGTCAAGAGTTTACATTTATTTAATTTTCCATATGCTGTATTGATTATGTCACCACCTTCACACGTAACAAATCATTTATCTCCTCATGACAGGCTGAGGGAATGCACAGTCACTGGTTTAACTGGAGCCTACTCATGGGTACTGGAAGGCATCATACACAGTATTCATAACACTTCATAAATTCAGAAACACTTAATGACACACACACACACACACTCACACGCTCATACAAACACAGAAGGAGGCATTTTTTTCTCCTGATTTTAAGGTGCAGAAATCTAAACAGAAGCAGTTAAACACTGCCCCCTATTGTTAGACATTCACTATGCATTCAATGCATGCAACAGTGTGATCGTTATTAATATGTAGTAAGTGCTATTTATTCATCTTTTTTTCAGCAATACCTTTTATGAACAGCCCAGTGTATCATTTTTTGAAAAAAACTCATGAAAAAATATTTTTATTGTGAAATTCCTGATTCCTGATTAGGTGTCACAACAGAGAGTTGGCAAAATTCTGCATTATAGCAATTTATGCTAATATGCTTACTATTCAATGTGAAAAAATGTCTGCCTTGACAGAAATAAAATTAAAATAAACAAATGTACAAAAATGCCCAAGCTCTGTGTGTGTTTAACTTTTCCAATACAGTCTATTAACTCTATGCTCATATCTGTGTGACAATTTCCCTTTTGTGTTTCCATCTGTTGACCCTGTTTTTCATGAACTTTGTCCCCACACTGTTCATGTTAAGTACTCATTATATTGAACACATTTTTTTTTGGTTTATCTACCAAATGTCCCCAAGTGTTATACAGTCTGTTTGCAGCTGACATCCAGCACTCTTTCTTAACTTTGCTCAGACTCATGGCGGGCTAGCGCTGGGGGCAACGTGGTCCCACAGGGTCCCTGGAAGTGGAACCTGAAACACAGAGAGGAACTTCATCTATGCTGTTATGTCACACAAATGAGTGAAAATGATGCATGTGTTTGATTGTGCGGCACTGAATGTGACATACATGAAGCGCATTGTGGCCGGTGTGTCTTCCATGTTGAACTCGGCCACAGGGACTCCTCTGGCTGCCACCTGAGGAGCAAACATGGCTGCCGGATACACAACGGATGAAGTGCCAACCTGCAGAGTGGTATTTCACATTTACATGAACATTAATATTAAGTACATAGTAAGCAAACTTTTGAAGGATGACCAGAGATTAAGGTCGAAACTCCAAGCGCTTACTTTTAAGTTACTGAGAATGTCTACATTAATAATAACTGACTTTTTTTTCCTTCTTTTTTTTTATTACAATAGACTTTACTTTTATACAGCATTAAATATAACATCTAATATTCCAATATTACTCCAAATACCATGGGGAGTTTGCAAGAGGTGTAAGACTGTTTGATTAAGCTGAGTACTACAGCTAGACAGATGCATGCAATGTATTAGTCTTTTACTGTTGTCTATTAATAATCTTTCTCGGCACGTGTAAACTCTCCAGGTATGAGTTTTCAGTCAATTAGTGAAAAAGAGTAAATATTTACACAGTTATTAATGTGTGTGGAAGTATTATTGGAGAGTAGCTACATTTGTGACTCTGGTAGCATTATTTACACAATTTATAAAATTTGCTCGTAATGCAAACATGTACCACAAGGCAGAGGTCACAGCTGTCCAACACTTTCTCTGCATGGGTGAGGATGTCCGAGTCCAGAGTCTCTCCAAACCAAACCACAGCTGGTCTTAGGAGACCATTACAGCCTCTTTGCTCACACCTGAAAAGCACGCACACACGTACACACACAACTTTTGTCAAACTGAATAAGTTCATTTGAAAAGAGCACATTACTACTACATTACTACTACTACAAGAGATCAGGAGTGTGTCTTGTGTGTCTTACCGGGGAAGATGCTGAACAGGGATCTCTGCGTCAGGTGTTTTAGGATCTGGGGCTCTGAGGATGTCAATAAGTTTGGAGTCACAAAAAAACAGCAATAACATTCCAATATACATGTTTATTTTGTCTTTCTGTGATTAACTTCAGCAGCATCACTGCTATAGTGCATGCAAAAATTGGAGAAAAAAAACTTTTTAAGT
>JAPZDV010000021.1:3479157-3494154 GCA_029814665.1 Acanthurus lineatus
GCAATGGTCAGCTTGGGAGGGCTTTAATAACTGCTTTTCAGCTGATGTTCTTGTATATCAGCAGAACATTGGTTTGGTATCTGCATGTGACCTCAAATGGGCAAATCAGGGGTGTCTGGAAAGTTTGGATAATATTTATCTTTTACCCATAATTCTCAAAGTACAGTAAAAGTTCTCAATACAGTAGACGATTCAGTAGAAACAGTAATTGGACTGTATAGGCGCAATGGTTTAGAGTGGCCCTTTTTGTGCTCTCAGAAAGGTCACTGAGGTCGTCGAAGTTAACAGCTAATATTAAATAAGCAAAAAGCTAGCATGCTAACTTACATAATTGTTTCAGTGATGTAGTTTTGATATAAGCGATAAGATTAACTATGTTAAACTTGATTAAGTCAGTAATACAATAACGTTGACAGATTTTTTTGCCCTATAGAAGGCATGGTCCTTCACTGAGCACAGTTAACAGAGCCCATCTTCAGCTAAAAGTGGGGTTTGCTGTCTAGCTAAGAGAAGCTAGCAGCCTGTCAGCAGGTAAAACAGAAGTTAGCATGCTAACATGCTAGCGCTGGTATCCATGAAACCAGCACTACATTACGTTGAGAAGACATCGTGCCTAATCGGAACTTGGGATAAAGAAAAAAAAAATAAGTACTCTGTCTGATCTAAGGTTTGCTAACGCCAGCTAACTACCTGTCAAACAGAAACCAGGACCGTCAGCTGAGGATTCAGGAAGTCCGTTTATCTCTTATTCACTGAACCTACAGTCATTGGTGTGGCTGTCAGGAATTGAGCCTATCAAAAGGGTCAGCGATGTAAATAACAACACCTGCAAAAAAATATATAACCAGCAGAGGGAGCCTGTGCACTGCAGCAGTACTGCATATAAACTCATATTTTACATCACTGTGGACAGCTTCTTGTACCTCTGAACTGCTTTGGTTTTTTAACAACAACTTCATACCCAAACGTTTAACATTAGATAAGCAGTCTTATTTACTTTTATCCAGCAAGTCAATAAAAAGTATCATAATTTACCTTTCTGGGTTTTTTTTGTGAAATAAATGTGAACCTATTTACAATCATTTTCTAATCTTCCTTCTCCACTAGAGGCCAGCATTGGATTAACAGAGCATATAGCACAACATTAACACAATAATACAGTACATTGTAGTGTTTTATATTGATAATCCTGTGTGATCCAGGATAGCCTATTGATAGACTGTTTATTATTCGAGTAGTTCCAATTTAAAAATTGCAGCCAGGTCACAGAAAACAAATGCTGCAGCCAATAAGCAAATTGTGTGTTTTAATTAACAGGAGATTTTTCTTAAGTCACAGTTTCTATTGCAGATTTTAATAATAAACTCATGTGCTACTTCAAATAAGTCTTACATCTACAGTTTATGCCTCTGCAGTACCACTCCTGTATTATGTGGGTAATATATTGTACAACGGTTGTGTTTTTGTGAATGTGTGTGTGTTTGCTTTTTTTGTGTGTTTTTGTAATAAAAACAGCTATATGTGTATTAAGGTGTAAATTCTGACAGTAGCATATTGCTTAAATAGGTAATACTGAAAATATTTTTGTCAAAAAAATACACTAGTATAGATAGAATATGGGTTTTTTGTATCATGTCTTTTCAAATATGAATTCCATAATATGTAATTTGAAAAAAACATGCGGTGTCCACTTGGCCTGACAGTCTGAGGACAGTCAGTGTTGTCACTTCTATTTGTCACACCCTGAATACATTTTTAATGGATAGTCTTAAGGTGATGTTAAAATAAAATAGATGACAGCACATATGGTCACTGCTTTAAGATGAAAGATGACAGGCTGATTTACTGGTTTAACAGTAGTTAAAAGGAAAAGGGGAAAACTAGACACTTCTTTACTTTGTATGGGATGTTTGCAATATATACGGCCAGCAGGCCAACAGAAACGTCCAGACTCTACACAAGTATGTTTTAATAAGGCAGAATGACTATAACAGGTGGTTATGTTGGCATCTGACATAGCAATATCAAGTGTGATATTATATATATTTTTAAGGTACTTAAGACTTTTAGCATATCCATGATTTTTGTGAACCTAAATATCAGTAAATCAGTTATTTTTTTCCATTTAACATGTTAAATAATAATGAAAAATGCTCCCCAACCTAAAGGTAAAACGTTCATATTGCATGTTTTCTTGAACTAACACTCTGAGACGCAAAGACTTAAATGTACAATTAAATGAAACAAAGAAGGGCAACAAATCTTACTATTTAAAAGGCTAGAACAACTGATTGCTTGGCATTTTTTAGTATATGAATGACATTTTAATTAACGCACAAAAATGTTGTTGATTAGCCCCATTGTTTGTCAGTCGACTAATTAAATTATTGACTATATATAAGCCACAGAGGACAGTCAAAATCATGTGATGGATGTCAGTGTGCTCCATTGCTTTTCATTGGCCAGTGTGCTCTTGTTATAACTTGAGCAGGTGGAGCTGACTTACAGGAAAAGAAAGGGAAAAGAAGCTCATTAAAACCACCATCTCTCCCTCTCCCTCTCTCTATCCCTCACCCCCCTCCTATACCCTCCGTGTCCGTCACCATTACAATAGCCCGCCCTCCTCCTACACCGTCTGCCCGGGCGGGTGCACGAGTGGCTGCTGCGGCGCCGAATCTCTCGCAGTCCCGCCGGTCGCCAGTGGACGCTGCCCGGCTGGCCGAACATGGCGGCGGCCCCGGAAGAGGAGGTAGACCGCAGACCGATCCGGAGGGTCCGGTCCAAGAGTGACACGCCTTACATCAACGAGGCGAGGATCTCTTTGCACCTGGAGACAGGTAGGCAGTCAGCTAGTGACACCGATGCTCTCCTCTGCATGTCTGGGAGTATTTTGCAGCCTCCACAGGGGAATATTGTTGTAAATCGGTTTTCGCTGTGAGAGAAATTGCTTCATCGTTTCGTGACAGTTCCCACGCATCAGCATGACTTTGGGCTTTCATTGTGCAGCTCTGACGGTACCCGCGGTGCCCAGCTGCACCTGGGTGGATTGTAAGCACACAGTGACTCATGCGCCGGGAGACAAGCGGGGAAAGAATGTCCCACATAAACTGGCTTTTTTATTCCGACCATGCATGTGATAAGCGCTCTGCAAGGCACGGTTATGTGCAGGAAGCCTAATTATTCCTACAGGACTATTGATTGCTATTGCTTCAGTCAGACTCCGCCTTGATTGTCGGCTGCAGAGAAATCCTGTGCGAACTTAGCCGCCTCTGGCTACTCCTTTACAATGCAGTTGTTATTATTGAATTTGGAGAAGGGTGAGGGATGGATGCTCCGGTTTGCGAAATCCTCGCAAAATGTGGCGTCTCGAGCCCGGATTGTCTGCGCGGAAACAGCATAGATAAGTTATTGTTTCCTTTGTTGCCATGGTCACGACAGTACGCTGCCAAGAAGCCTGCGTCTTAGTATGTATATACAGCTCGATCTTTGTTCATTTGTGTCTTTTTTTATTTTGAAACAGCACTTTCTCTTATGACATACAAACACACACACATACACACACACGCACGCACGCACTCTTCCCTGAGGGAGGCTGCTTTATTATCACATCAGTGCGGAGCTGTCCACTGCCCCTCGGTGCTGAAAATGCCACCGAGCAAGGATAGGCAAACAGAGCCCAGAGGATTTTTATGGGAAATCGGCATTTTACCGTTGTTGATCATCCACAGTACAAATCTGAGAGGGCTTTCTTAATGAGCTCCTGCTTCCCAGTTGTGTTCGACCCTCCCCCAGAATTGCCCAATGTGACAAATCTTAGTCACATGGTGTGTATAGCCTGGTAGTGTAAGCCAGACCCAAGCCTATATGTTCCTTTTCAGACAGATGCCAACTCTAGAAAATTCCCTCGCCCGGCTATTGTTCTGCTTTGTCTCATTCTCTACCTTATACATGTAACCAGGAATGATTTATCCAGGAAACATATTGAATCAAAGCTCTACAATGTTCAAATCTTTATGTAAAGGTTGATGTGTAAATATAACATGTGAGGATCATGTTTTTATAAAGACATCTTTATTTTTCCCGAGCAATGTGAGAAATGTATGTGGAAAAGCCAGCTTTAAATAAATCTTAATGAGATCAGGAATTATCAACATGCTTGCCCCCCTCCCTCCCTCCCTCCCTCCCTCCCCAGACCTTTATGACTCATGGTGTTGGTGTTCAGACTCAGAATCTCTCGGCTGCCCTCTCTCTGGCTCTCAACTATCTTCCTCTCCATTTTGTTTTCTATTAAGCACCTCCTCTTAGTGAGATTAGCCAAGCCTCCCCAAAATGAGTAACACTATTCTTTCTGGGAGCTTTGTGTCAGGCTCTCCATCAGGCATGGCTTGAATCTGAAGGAGGGAGTAGGAGGGTGCTGCTGTGTCTTGCTAACAGTGCTGCTCCTGGCTATTAGCTGAAAACAGAGTGGCTAGGCTGCAGCTGCGTGAGGCTAACTCGGCATCATCAAGGCCACCAGCAGGCACTGCCAGCTACGTCAGGACAGAGATATTTGTCTTCACACCTTCCACTCAAGCTATGACACATTCCTGCTTCCTTTTCTTCTTTTTCTCTCTCCCCCCCACTGGCGCTGCTTTGGTCTAATCTTTTTTCTGTCACCCATGAAGCCATCTGCCCACCCACTCCCTTGATTCCCATTTACTTCAGGTTTGTGTGTTTAGCTGCCGTTGTTTTGCATAAATCCAGCCCACTCTATTTCTTTGATGTGTGTCAACATTCATATGTGTAAATATCCACGCCATCCTCAGTTAACATGTGTTAGTATAGCGCATGCTTGCGCACATGTGTGTGTGTGTGGAGGAGACTGGGCGTGTATGAGTTGTGGATTGAGTAAACAAGAGTTTATCACCAAAGGTTTTACCAGACAGCTTGTTGTTGCTGTCAGCCATGTTCAGTGCTAAACCAGGATGAGATGATTTCACTTCAGCCTGACTCTTTGATGTCCACTATCACTATCAGTGCAGAAACATCACTCTGCTTCTTGCTCTTGTTGTACTCGATGCCTCTGTTGACCTGATTTTCAAAAATTCTATTTATTCTTGTCTATTTTTGTTTTCACTTTTTTTGTCTTTGCTGTTTTAATCTCGCTCTGTGGCTGCATGTGTGCATGAAAGCTGCTATATAAATAAGATTTAGTTGAATTTATTTGGATTTTAGGCAGTTTGGGGAGAAAACATCTGGAGTATATACTCATGGATCTTGTCTTAAGCCTTAATCTTGTATGCAGAAATAATGCTAAAAGTTCAGTTTTTTAGCCTCTTAAACCATAATCAAGCCTTAAAAAAATTACAAAAAAGTACAAATGAAGTTAATTATATATCACACTGTCTAACAATATCACTTGTTTTTTCTTTGTTTGCCTCTCCCAACACTTAAACAAAACTATACTTTGATTATTTCACATAGTGGTCAAATTATCTGTCATTGGTGTTATTAAACTTCAGAGGGAGGAGTTGTGGGCAAATTAATGGTTCAGTAACAGAATGCAACCCCTGCAGACCGCTGTTAACTTCCTGTTTGGTACCAGCAGTCAAGATGTTAATCTTTCAACCATAACCATGATTGTTCTTCAGCCTAAACCAACTCATTTCCTATCTAACTCATTTAAATCAAACCACAATTGCAGATTTCAAATCAACACAGACATTAGCGTAGACTAAATGTTCATCTTTGGCTTTATCACTGGCAGTAATACAGCAGTGGCAATGCATGCGCAGCAGCTGGGTGTGCTGTTTACAGTTTTCATGAGCAACTTTTATAAGTCACAAAAATAGGGATGATTACACTCCCAGAGACTCTCTGCAGTTTTAGCATTACCAATGTTTCAGCAGACAAGCTGGCTTTGTCGCAGTTTGTGGTAAATAATTTTCCCAAGGCTCAATTTATAAGTTGTGTTGACCTGGGCATTCTTAATCAGCTGGATCAGCCATTGTCACACCCATCAATCACTCTCCCCCAAAGAAGTACTATTTTTTACGTCCTATAGTCAAGTATCATTTTCATAAAAATACACAAAACATGACATTTATTTATGCAACAACATGCAACATTTCGTCCCATATTAATTAGGGTCTAGATCAGTGATTATCAACTGCTGGACATCAGGTGGCAACCAGCATGTAAATAGACCTTCTTAAAAAAGATCTCAGGCTGAATTCAGCATTTAGGCTACTAGAAACAACAGTGTCAAGAAAATGAACCCAGCAGGCCCTTTCACAGTGTGACTTTAACACTATGCAGTGTGGGACGCTAAAGCAGTAGACATATAGCAAGATCAAGAGGCAATAACAGAGTAGATATAGATTTGTTTGAACAGTCATCCTTACATTGTGCCATGTTAAATAAATAAACTTTGAGGTATTTACAGAAGAAAGTACTCCTGTTGTTCCTGCAAGAAAGCAGCCTTGTTGTTATTGCTTGGGTTTGTCCAATCAGATTGTGGCTAATCTGTAAACAGGCTATTGGTTGAAAAAAAAAATATATATATATACATATATATATTAATATATCTGTTATGTATAAACAACCCGTAGTTGGAGTAGCAGTTAAAAGCGTAAGTCAACACATAGTGCATAAATAATTTCTGAAGCAATCATCAGTTAAGATTTTAAAAGATGCTGAAGTTGATGTCTTGCAGATACAGCTGTCTGATCAGAAGACGTGTCACTTTAGAATGCAATGACAAATTAAGTATTCATCGTTTAGTTTGGGAGAACATTAAAGGTGCATCAATGTGTTTGTGTGCACTAGGGGGCAGATGAACACAAAAACAATTTAACAAACAAAAAAGCTGTAATGGATTATGGCCTTCAGATAATGGCTAATGTGTTGGCAAACGTTTGCCAACATACACATACAGCAAAGATCAACATGAGGGTTCATTGAGAGCCGTGTTTGTTCCCACCTGATGACTTTTAAATCAAATATTGACTTTCCTTTGACTCTGGTTTCTCTCCTGAGGAAAATATCAAAATTTTCAGCTGCAAGATGTCCAATATGGTCACAAGCTAGTCTCTAACTGTGTCTGTCCAGTGTTTGATGCCGGGCTGTGGGTTTCTCAGGGCTTGTTTGCTGAAGCAGCCGCTGCCAGAAACAAAGCAGAGTGGTGGACTGAACTAAAAAGTAAAGGCGCTTTGAAAAAAAAGGCTAAAGCAGGCTGTGAAAATCTAAAGAGCTCTGAGTTGGGTAAAAATATTCTGTGGATTTATCATCACAAGTGACCTCCATCACATTTCACAGTTATATGATTCAATGGGGACATACAAATATTAATTACTGCAGTTTTTTAAAGTTATGTGGGTTTTTAGCAATGTTTGTTGAGTACAGCATGCATTAGTTAATATGGACATAGCAGTCAGTCTACCATAAGGTTGGGAAGTTGATAAGAAAAACCTAAAATAGAAAATGCTGGCAAAAAAGTTTAATTTTTATTCTTCACTGATTTTATGCCAATATATTTGAGCAGATCTATTTCAAAGCCTGTCTTTTGGCATTTCTGTTGAGCTTGATCATCTTGAGCCAGTCCAGATCTCAGGCAGCACAGCTTTGCTCCAGCAATGTAAATCCAGGTCAGCTTGGTTAGAGCTTAGCCATTCTCACAAAGACCAAGACGCAGGCATTACCACGCTCTCATTCAAACACAGAGAGCTTTAACACAGACCTGAATGAAAGACTGAGACAGAGAGGGCTTAAATGAGAGGAGGTGGAGGAGCAGGAAGAGTCTGAGGAGGAGGATGGGATGGCAGGACGGAGGCTTGTAAATTGTGGCACCATAAAGACTGGCACGGTAAAAAAGAACAGACTTGGCTGTTGTCCATAGAATATGGTGGGAACGAAAGCACACACAATCCACTCGGTACTATGTGAGTAATGCTCTTTTTCTCTCACATCTACATAGATCAGCACTGCTATCTGCATGCAGGCCTTGAGCAACAGAATGACAGAGCTACCTGCACAGAATACAAAAGCACGAAGAGGAAATGTGAGAGCTTTAAATGCAGAGGAGTACTTCCTGCCTCGGTGCTTGCCACCAGATATACAAAACAGTTCACTCTTCCTCCACTGACACGTGGGTCTGTCCATTCAGCTCAGACAAGCTAACCTCTGTGCTGAGAGGGGAAACCTGGGCCAGGGAAGGCCTTGGATTCCAGCTGAGGTTGAAAAATCGAAGATAGCAGGAAGGTCTCTTAGCTGGTGTGATGTCACAGTACAGGAACACACATAGGTGTGAAAAATATCTTATAATGTCATTAATCCCCAAACCCCTCAAACACACCCTCAAAAAGGTGAATTTTTGCCTTGTCTTATTCACATTGGATTGCTGGATCATTTGAAGACTGAAGTTAAGATAAATCCAGAATATGGAGTGAATTCAGAGCTTTTATTCCTACAAGTTCCTGTCTGCCCCCGAATGTCTTGTGGGTGCAATCATCATCAGCGTCTGTCTCTTCCCTCAGCCCCCCTCAACCCACACAGTACTTAAATCCCTAAATCAAATGTTGGTTTAGAAGAAAAAAATCAGTGTAATGAACAAAGCTTTGAAGCTTAATGTCAGTTAGTACAGTCCTCTTAGTAACTGAAACATTGTTAAGTGTACACAATATGTGCCAATGGAAGCAATGCAAAAAGAAATTTAAACAACCAATTTTTGCAGGTTGTGTTTTGATGTACATTTGACCTCATTTTCCCTTTAATCTTTGATATGTTTTAGTTTATTGACTGGACTCTGTATAACATCACCACAGTTCAAGACCACATTATTGCATGTCCTCTCGCATGAGACAATCAAAAATAGGGACTCACACATAAAAAAACTCTTTCACAAGTTACTTGAGTGATGAAACAAGATGTTTTTCTCAACACCTGATTTGCTTTAAAAGTTTCCAATGGTTTTCGTGCCAGACTTTGTTATATCTCTACTTACAGTTTCTCCTTGTCTTACTCTGCAACATACATAACATAGAAGGGACATTAAAAGCTCAAGCATGTTTACTGTCCATAAAGACAGACAAGTACATGACTAGAATTAACTTAAAAAAATGTAAGTAATCAGTCGCACAAAATTTGAGGATGACTTAATGTAACCATTTATTTAGATAAACCAAAAAACATGTTCCATGATAAACATAAATGAGAAACTTATCTTAGGCTACTGGTGTGAGTCCTTCCTGCAGCTCATGAGGTTTAAAAACCAGCCCGACCCCTTTACAGCATGTCATCCCCTCTCTCTCTCTCTCTCTCTCTCTCTCCCCTACCTCTGCTGTCTGTCTCCAGCTGTCACTATCTAAATAATAAATCAGAAATCCACAAAAAAAAATCATGTTTGTGCTGTCTGTGCGGTCTGTTTTACAAAAGGGTTTATGTGTTGTTATTAATGATTTTCAATGGTCGATAAGGATTTACTAATAGTAATAAGCAAGCTTATTGGTACTGTATGTATAATACTTTTCCCCACTCTTGCCTTTATTATGTCACTTGCAGTAGAACCACAGTTCAAAGCCTGAGTGCCTTTTGACAGCCTTTAGACAGCGTGCCTGAACTTGTTGCATTCATTACCCATATGTCAGTGAGGGCAAAAGTGATAGTGATACTAGTGGCATACAGAGAGAAGACATGTTTCCGGTTAAGATAAAGCAAAAATTGCGACAAAATATAATGTCTTGTAAGTTCATTGCTTAATGGGCTATTCAGTGAAGCTGCCTCAAAAGAAAAAAAGTCTCTCAATCAGATTTACAAATCAGTTAGAGGATAGTGGAAGTGTCATTGCTGTCTTTTGTTTGTTTGTTTATTTTTTGGTTCCCTTTCTGGTTTTTGCTATTTAAGTGCAGCTTAAGTGCAGCTGCACTGAAAGCATCAGAAGGTTAAAATGATGGCAACATTCAGAAATTAATGGACATGAAAATGGTTGACCCTTAACAATTGAAATCTTAAGGCTTTGCATTTCAAGAGATATTTTTTGGGAAGAACTTCACGTCACCTCAGTGCAGTCCAATATAAATCTTAGGTGGTTTTGTTGGAGCCCACATTATAAAAAAAAAAAACTGAGGGTAATATCATTTTATGGCAGATATGTCATATTTTAGCAGATATGCAAGAAGATATTTCTATGAAAATGTTATAGGTTGTAGTTGATGTATAATTTACCTTATATTCCTTATTCAACTTTTGAGATCTTTTGTTTATTTTATATTTATAGATGTAATGTATCAGACTCTTTTTATTTTAAATTTGATGAGAAAAGTGTTCCATTACTGTTAATGACTGTTATTATCTTTGATATTTACATATTCTGGCTTCTAAGGACCAGCCCATCTCAGCATGATGCTCATTTCTGCCTATTATCTTTATATCTGTGTGTCTTAATGAGATTTACCTACTCTTCCATTTCTTCTACTCGTTCTGCATCCTCACAAATTCAGGTCAGAATGCATTCTTTCTTAATCTATTATTGGTTGCCTACTGTGTTTTACTCCTCCTTGTTTTGTAGCCTGCCTGTAAGACTCTCCTTGATATTTGCACATACACACATCCCCCCCCTCCTCGGTTGTTTTAAGTGTGCCCCTTTGTGTTCCATCCCTGGGCACTTCAGCTGTGGGGGTAGCTGTAAGAGTTGTCCTCAGGCGAAGAAGAATACACAGATGTAAACCACATCACCAGCAGCTGTTTTGAGCAGTACTGCTTTTTTTTTAATCTGTTTTAAGTATGCTGCCTGTAATAGTGAAGGCCACCTATCAAAACAGATGAGCTGCATGCAGAAGATGGAGGGAGAGGAGAGGGGGTGACTCATATCTCTCTGATATGCCAAGTCTCACTTTCACACATTTACAAGGGATGTGCACACACACAAACACACAGAAGCCACACACACACAGAAGCTCCTACAGGCTCTGCTGTACTGTCATTTTGTATTAATTCAGCACATAGCGGGTCCAGTCAGAGACAGCAGGGGAGGAGGGGGGGGCTTTTGAACAGTGACTGGCAGTTAGAGAGAAAGAGATCAATACTGTAGGAAGAACACTGAACTTCGTGTTGCCTTTAAATTTGCATGCAGACTTCCTTTGTCCTTCCTCATCCCATCACACATTGTTCAACATTTTTTTTTATTTTCTACTGTGTTGATGCCAGCACATGTCTAGACAATTTGAGAAACAAAAAACAAATATAGCAATAGAGAACAAATATTTCACAGACAATTTGTTGTCGTTTTCTGATTTTAAGAACAGATTTTTTTTTTAAAGTTCAATTTTTCGCAAATTTGCTGTTTAAGGCTGAACAATCTGTTTTACCTGTGCACTGTCTGGGAGAAACCAGTTATATGTAACGGATTTACACCAAGTGGTATCAGTGGTAATCAGTTACAGTTACTGAGAAAAAATATATTCAATTCAATTCAATATATGCTTGAATTTCTTTGATGCTTAAAAAGGGGGTAACATCTAATGATATTGTTAAATTACTGTCTTGTTACATAAAGCTGTAGAATGCTGACAAAAATGTGATATAAATGTCATATAAAAATATAAATACATTCTTTTTACTTGATAAAAATTGTAGGCCTTATTGTTCCTATTGGTTTTCTGTCATTATTGGACCAGTAAGACTGTAAAAAAGTGGAAAAACAGCATTCTGTGTGGCACTGAAAAGGCCATTAAAGCCAAAAATTCACTGAGTGAACACTGCAGAAAGCCTGATAGTAATGACACATTGCTGAGCTGACTGTATATCAGGGTGTTTTGACACCCCTGTAATTTGCCTGTCCTGGAGTAATGGTGATGACATTCTTTGTCAGTTTGATGTTATTTATCCAAAAGAAGTCAGAAGAAGCTCTCTGTGTGCCCCACTTGACTTTCTGTGTGTGTCCTGGAGAGTGATGCTGTGTAGTCTGCTAGAGTTCAGATTTGGGCACCGTCCCTGCTGTACAGTTATAATTTTCACAGCATGTTTAGCCTCATATATCCACTCTCTTCTGGATGCTCTCGAATCAGAACAATTAACTTTTGTCAACCAGGAACACTCAGAGCTTTGTGTTTGAAAAGGCAGTTCCCCCAGAGCCAGTCAGTATCCTAATCGGAGGTGTCCATGAGTGGACAGATGAACAGGTGAAAAAAATGGAGGTTAAGGAAGCAGAGTGATGAAGATTAAATGGCAGAGTGAGTCTGTTTTAGACTTTAAACAGCCGGTCTCCTACTCTCCATCTCACATTAATTTTGCACAATAAATCTCTGTCAGGATGGCAGTCTGAGTTTGGGGCCTAAATTAGCAGGAGCACTTCCAAAGGCCAGAGGATGATTAATATTCTTTGCCTAATGTAGATAGAAGTCCATGAGATGCTACATGGGGTAATGGATGGTCATCAGAAATAGACATGAGGGTCAGTGGAGAAGAGGGAAGGATCTGAGGCTGTCCAGTGTGATATTAATCATGTGGACAGTAATGTATATGACTTTTATCTCTTACTACTAGAAAGAAGCTTCTAGTCACTGAGATATGTTGGCATTATTTGCTCTAAAATTCAGTTAGAAGCCAAAGCATTGAACTTTTTTATAGGCTATTGATTTGTGCAGCTCATGTGGGCTGAAAACATACAATAACAGTCAATCAAAAGAAAAAAACGATTTTTTTATATCATTTTGCTGAAGTCTGTTTGTTTTTTGGTAAAATCTCACACATTGTGTTAGATATATTAAGAATGATTGCGTAGAGACGTAGCATATTCACGTCCAACATTGAGAGTTGGACGTTTCATGGTGAAAAAATGACAAGTTTTCAATTAAAAGCTTGTTTATTTTTAGGGCATCTCAAATGGTAGAATACATTGCTGGCTCAATCGTTTCGACAAGAAATATGTGAAGACCTAAGTTAAGTATGCATGACTAATGACGATTACTTTCTGGTCAGGCTGGCAAGCTGTAAAACAAGTGACATGATGTATTTCAGAAATTTTTCACGTCGTTGACTTGTTTACCATTAACATGTATTCATTTAAAAAAATAAATACTTTTTAACAAGTGAAAAACCTGCCTTGATATCCACTATCAGATCCACGTCAGGCCAAGTGAGTTAATGCGTCGAGAAAATTGATCGATTTTACAGGCTTTAATAGCCCGGCTAGCTCAGTCGGTAGAGCATGAGACTCTTAATCTCAGGGTCGTGGGTTCGAGCCCCACGTTGGGCGGTGATGTTTTGTATGTCTGCACTGTTTCTACAGCGGCTTTCTCCTCTCTTTGGTTATTGGGTCGTCAAATCGAACAGTGAGAGCACCGTTTCTAAGAGTTTCCACAAAGCTGCGTCGTAAAATGTCATGTCTACTTCATACTGCAACTCTTAGCGTGCTATTCAGATGTTTTTTTTTTCAGGTGGCTGTTCACAGAATTTTCAAAATCTGACCTATATTAGACTCCGGTGTGAACAGCATGTGCAAAATAGCTACATCACGTCATAAGCAGCACGTCGTGTACAGTGGTAACTACGCAAAGACAAAATATGTTTGATGTCCTTAAGCAGGGACTGAGTTTCTTTTTATGACTTGTTAATAATATTTTTAAACAGAATATTAGTGATCTCCGTTCCAATGAATATGAAGCAATATATAGATGAGTCTCGCGTAATTATAACCTCCCGTTTATGTTACATCTCGCACCAAATTACGACACAGGCGGAATTTGACCAAAAGTGTGAGAAATTCAACTCATGGTGCAAAAGTGTCTTGCTACGAAATTAACAGTAATCTATCAGAAACATGTGTTAAAGAACATTGAAATGTATGTCTGCATAAAAAGTGAAACTGAGAGACTCAGAACACATTTTAACGCAGTTTACTCTGAATTTTAGTTCCAAAAGGCATCAGACTCAGGCCACTTGGGTCCACTGTGTGAACATAACCTGAAAGTTCACCCTTTGTGTCCAGGCTGCTGCCCAGGTCTCCTTAAGGTACACAGGAAGAAGGGTAGTATGAATCACTTGTAAGCTATCCCTTAGCAATGCCCTTTGTTCATTCTGTCACAGTTTGAACCTCATTAGTCCAGCTTTATGCTTCTCAGATGGACAGTTGCAATACAGAGCAAATCTAGACTACTTGCTCAAATTACATCATTAAAATTAACTTCATATGCACATATACTATGGTAATAAGGTTGTTAAAGTGGAGGCAGAGTGATACAAGAGTTATGAGGTCAGATGCATGATGCATGCATGTAATGCTGAAGTTCGACATCTGTGAGATTAATTCAAGTTTTGTCAAATGGAATTAAAGTCAAGTCTTAGGATATTTCCTCACTCTTCAAGTCCACTCACAAAAAGTTTTTACACTTCATCATAACAGTAGCCCAATTAATTATAGGACCTAGCTATGATAGTAATCAATTTTTTTTGAAAAAACAAACAAACAAACAAAAAAACCTTAAGGTAGAATGATTATAGCAACACTTGTTATATTAAAATGGAATTTTTAGCACTACAGTGACAGACAGCTTCACCTTAGAATGAAGCTTAGCAGCTCCATCTAAGGACAACTGTTAAGGTGTGGATGATCTCTTTAAAGACTGTGAGAGAAGGAAATGATCTGGTTTTGGCTAGTTGTCTCAATTGTGCAAAGCGGGACCACCTCACTTTGGTCATTTGAGCATTAAAATACACCTCTGAGTCAAAAATAACCCCTATACTCTCAGAAAATACACCTGGAATAGAGGTGAAATTGTTAAAGTTGGTAGTGCCGGGCCAGATGGACTAATTATAATCACCTCTGATTCGGGTTTCTTTCAATTGTAGAAAATCTTTGGAAATCCAAGTTTTAATTTCTTACAGATGGGCTGTCATTGTTATATAGCACCTTTCAAAACATTAGTAAAGATGCTGTAATGAGTAATGAATGATAGGTAAAGATGCTGAGACAAGAGACAAAAAACAGTCATTTAAATAAGCAGAATTTAGCCAGCCACCAAC
>JAPZDV010000021.1:3502278-3539685 GCA_029814665.1 Acanthurus lineatus
TTGCTGCGCTTGTTGTTGTTGTGTGAGTCAGTGCAAGTCAACAGACCCTGGGTCTGACTGGAAGAATGTCACCCTGCAGTGTGAGGCTGAGCCCGCTGACTCACTGCTGGGGGGGGGGGATGCGGGCAGACAACAGCAGCAGCAGGGACCGGACACCTATGTTCTGTTTACAGTGGCAAAGATGAGTCAAGAGGAAAGACGCGACACCCGAAAAAACTGTTATGTAACGCGTGAAAGGGAGAGTTCACCTCAGAGATGGAAACGCTGCATCTCCTCAGCTCGCAGCTGGGATCCACTCATGCAACACTTTTTGACGACATGTTTTATAGCTAAATGACTGTACAGCTGCCCTGAAAAGACTGATAATGACGATATCAGAGATGGGGTTTTTTTTTTGCTGTGAGAGAAACTATTCCTTTTATTTGCTTAGGGGAGGCTTCTGTGTGCTCTCTGTTATTCACACCAGGCTGCTACACGGAACAAACCACAGACTCAAACTTGTTGTCGGCTGAGCAGATCTGCCAGAGGGGGCAGCTGAGGAGGAGGGGTGGAGGAGGGGTGAGATGTTGTCGTTGAGGGGCCTCTCGATGGCAGCTGCTGAGCTGGTGCAGATCTGAACTGACATCCCTCTTGAAACACTGGGGACGAAAGAGGCTGACGTCTCACTCCATCCGCAGCTGCTTCACATTTCTTTGTTTTTTTACCGCTGACGCACTGTTCAGCTTTTATCTGTGGCCATCGTTTCTTGGGAAGTTCTTGGCTCATTCTGCCTAAAAGGGACTCATCTAAAAATGGCAAAAGTTCGGTTCAGTGCAGGAACTTCCTGAAGTATAAGGCTATCAGGAATGTGAACACTTACCAGCTTTTAGCACGTCAGTCACTTGTTGATAGTTTCAGATGCAAACACCATTTTCCTCAGAAGTAAAAAAACAAATATTTCTGAGATTTGATAACCCACCGTACCGCTGCAGGAGCTGTGTTATTGTCCTATTAGTCTGGCTTTCGTTATTTGGCTTGTAATATCTTTTAGTTTGCAGGATGTCTTAAAAACTATGGAGGAGATTTCATTAAAATTAGGTTGCGGATTAATGAAGCAAGTATTGCTTCATGTTACAGCCTGTTTCTGGGTTCCAACCTGCCAGCTGCATGTCCTTCCTGTGCCTGTGTGGGTTTAATCTGGGTGCTTCACGTCCTCCAACGGTCCAAAAGACAAACATGCAAGATAACTGATGGCTCTAAAATTGCCTGTAGGTGTAAATGTGAGTTTGAATGGTTGTCTGTCTTTGTGTTTTCTTCCAATTTCAATTTGTTAGTGCAGTAAAATAAGCAACAAAAACGAACAACTAGAGAAAGAAGCAAATTGTGGAGGTGAGATTTAGAAAATGCTCCGAGGCTTATAGATGGATTTACATCCAATCCGCAATATATAAGGACAAAGTCATGTAATCCACAAATACAAGCAAACAAGCAACTCTTAAATGAAGTGCAAGCATAAAGTAGGCAATATGAGACAGCAGGAGCATTTAATAAATGTTTTTAAAAAGGTAATGATGTTGTGTATTTAGCATATTAGTGAGTGTTTAAACTGTAAGTATATATGCTTGTGCATGTGAGTGTGTGGCCACATGCTGAGGCACTGTTGTTTTCAGTCAACTCGTTAGGAAAACAAGAGAGAAAGGCCAATTAGAGTCATGTGTTATCAATCGGGATACTTTGGTTCATCAGACATGTCTTGAGTCTTTATTTAAATTTCATGACAGAAATAAACTGAAGTGCAATTAATATAACTGCTCCGAGGTCTAATCCCCTTCAATCTGACAGAAAACTAGGGGGGTAGTAACCATTTGACATGTCTAGCATTATAATTGTGTACACTACTGTACACAAACTGGAAAAATGCTTAATAATGCATGAGAAGTGAAGCAGAGTGATGCAAATTGTCAAAAATAAAAATACAAGTTGGGTGTTTATTTTAAAATACTGATCAAATCTTAAGCTGATTGAAGAGAGAGACTGAGTGGTCAGCGCTGCTGCTACACGTTACTTTTCAGCAAAAGTGTTTCTGCAAAATGAAAAGCTTCAAATTGTGGCTGGGAAGATTGTTTCCCCATATTATACTGCATTATACAAGCTACATCAGCCCTGTGACCTGTAATTAGCTGGTATAGCAAATGGACTACTTGATAGCTAATAGAATGTTTTTCATGCTAAACTTCATTAAAAGCTTATTAAATGTATTATGAGGCGCTGGGTTGTGATTCTTGTAGCTATGGCTGTGTTGATATTGATTTCCTTTAAAACATATTTTGAAAGTTGCTTCACATTTTGTCAGTCAGATGGTATTTTTTCAGTTATGTAACAGCAGAAAAGTGACTGACTTGCTGTACATTTGGCTCAGTTTAAGCTTTAATATCTCCAGACAGGAACAAATATAAAACCACCTTGTGTATTCTGATGTCAGGTCAGATTTGAGGATTGTGCAGTCAGTCAGTCAGTCAGTCAGTCAGTCTGACCACCTGTCACTGTACAAAACGTTTTCTCTTTAAATGCTGTATGTTCTCCAACCTCCACACTCTGTTTTACTGTACTCATGAGTCAGGATGCATCATTGCTGTTTGGAAAGATGCTGCTTGTTGAAATTACTGAACCTATGACTTTAATGGCAAATGAAAATAGGCAATTCTGGACTGCTTTTACAGGTATTGAAATTTAAAATTTTGAAAAATTCCTTTCTTCTTAGTAAATCTGTGTAGCCTGAATCTGTGTATTGGTTACTGCTGGTGATCTTGTGTGTGTTTACATGTGTTGTTTTCCTTTTGTTTCACACATGGCCTGTGGCTCGGGCCTCATGCTCTTGTTCTGCATTCTGTTTCATACAGCAGCAGGGTGTTCTGCATTATGGGAAAGGCGCATTTCCAAATGATTACTTTCAATCAGCTCTCTGTGTGGCCATAAGAACTACAGTACAGAGTCAGAGAAGTAGATGAGAGAGAGACTTGACTTGAAACATGGGGAAAGTTTAGATGTGTCTTGGATTTTCACTGTAACACTTCTGGTTTATTTGTTCTACCTCCTGGTTGTCTTGACGTCCTCTCTGTCAGGCTCATCTGACCCGATATGTGTCTCTATTTGTACCTCGAATCTCCCTGAGAGTTCCCTCTTTGTCTCACTGTGATGAACTAAATAAGCTGTTCCTTACTTGATTATGCTCAGCCTCCTGGGAGATTGTGTCTCCTGACATTTGAATCTGAGACAACGATCATCTGTATTTCTTAATTGTGGATTTAGGAAGCCCAGTGTGGCAACGGATAATGTGTTAATTGAAAATTAAATTTGTGTCTGACTCAAAAGGTACCATATAAAATGAAAATGTAATTGTCTCCTATTAGCAAGTCATATTTTATATCAACATTGGTATTGTCTAATCGCTGACTTGCCTCTAAATTCAGAATGATTGTACTTTTCAGTAAAAAAAAAAAAATCAAAGCAAAGCCATAATTAATTTTCCTGAGTACTTCTGTCATTAGTGTGATTAGCAGGATTTGTGGCTGCTAGATTGACTTTGTTGAACGAACGAGAGGTTTCCTGTTAGTAGGAGTCTTAGACTCTTAACCTGTAGCTACTGATTATTTTCATTCCCTGTTGTGCTGCAAGTTATGTTAAACTCATTAACTGTTTGATCTACAAAATGTCAGAAAATATTTTGGTTTAAAAAAAAAAGGGTGCAGGTTATACACATCCAAAAGAGCACAAAACATATAGACTCGAACATATTGTTCATGTAGGTGACTGATCTGCATGATTGGAAGGCATCCAGCCCCAGGTTGGGACTATCAAAAGGTCTAAACCAGCCAGGAACTTCAAGATCAAGGCTATGCAGGCACATATCGAGTACAGCACATCAAAAAGAGAAATCAGATATATCGTTACTCATGTCTATCATTCAGCAAGTCTGCGCACAAAATTACCACATAAAAAACTGACAGATTTAACAATGGAAAAGTAATATATTATTGCCCAGAATCTGAAGTAATGGAGGCAACTTCCTTGAAACAATAAGCCCTTTGTTTTCCTGCAAATTATGTGGAAATTCCTGCAGTAGTACTCATATTTTAATTCTGCTGTTATATGAAGGTTAATAAACAAATCCTAAACCATATCTTTGTAAGTGGTTTACCTGTTTGTTAATAATGACCTTGTTGTTTTCCAGCTGAGGAGGTGGAGAGGTTGGCAGCCATGCGCTCTGATTCGCTGGTTCCAGGCACGCACACGCCTCCCATTCGGCGGCGGAGCAAGTTCGCCACCCTGGGACGTCTATTTAAACCTTGGAAATGGAGGAAGAAGAAGAGTGAAAAGTTCAAGCAGACCTCTGCCGGTGAGAATAAAGACAGTGTAAACACAGCAGTTCCATTATCACCCTGTTCCCCATCTCTCCTCCCTGTAGTAATCTGCCTCCCTCACATCTCCCACAGAAGATAAACGCCTTCCTGTTGCCCCTAGTAACAGTAGCAGTGATGAATGGCGGCTCAGAGGTGCTGTGCTGCAGAGCAGGGGGTGATATAGAAGCTGCTGCAAACATCTACTATATATGATTATGATTATGGTGAAGCAAGGCGGGTGAAGCACCAAGAAGCTTCAGCTCGGCTGCTTCTGCTGCTTCGTACCAGAACATCAGCTGAACCTGAACTTGCTAGACAGAAAGCCACTTTAAAAATATGTTTAAAGGGCCTTTACTGCAGGGAAACTGAAGAGCTATGAGCTAAGAGCTATTCAAAAGGTAATTTACAATTATTATACTCAGTTCAGACATTATGGCGAAAAAGCTGTTAATTACAGCGTTCATCAGAGATGCAAACACAGCCGCTGTGGAAGAGTTGACTGCAGCAACAAATCAGCTCTAAACGGCGATTGTCAGCGTGCCGCTGTGTCGCCTGCACAATGTTATTCCCACCATCCAGAATATGTGCGTGTTTATACATATGTTTAGTTCTCAGCTGCAATATGCACTCAGTAGTAAGCTGTGAAATGGAGCTGAGCATTCGATTTGGACGGAGAAATGGAAGCTGTTGTTGTTTCTCAGCTGGCTGAATCTTTCTACATCCTGTTCTCAGCAGAGGGGTGAGGAGAGGCTTCCTACAGCCAAGCTGTTCTCCCAGCTGTCACAGCAGGTGACCGAAACCTGCTCCCTTTTCTCTGTGTGCAAATCAAAACGCTATACACTTAACAACACACACACACACACACACACACACACACACAGGTAGACACGTGTCATGAGCACAGTGTGTTATTGCTGGACTTTTGCCATCATTCAGTCCAAGTGCATTAAATAGTGTGTGCATTCATGGTACATTACAGAGGAGTCAGCCAAGCTTTTTACAAAAAAAAAACAAAAAACGTATGTTTTAGGGCTGGAAGATATGGACACAATCAACTATTACAAAATTTCTGACAAGTTACCTCAATACTGTGACAATATTGTATAGATGATCACAGTACTTTAACCAAATATTAACACAAAAAGATTTTTGTTAAGTAATCATCAGTTATGTGGATACACTGACTTAAAGGGTTAAGACAAATATAGGAACAGTTAGGTTGGTTCAGAAAATAACAATTAATCATAGCTGGGCCTTTAAAACCAGGAAACTACAATACTTCTACCACCTACTTAATATTTAAAATCTTAGACAGTATCTTGTCTTATATAACATTATCAATATACATACAAATTTCCCAGATGTAAAACATATCTGTGAAATTCACAAACATTTTATCAATTAAAACACTAATTTTGAAACCAGATATTTGTGTTTTTTAAAAAAAGCCTCAGTAACACAACTTTTGTTCAGAAACAAAAGTAACATTTATTACAGTTCTGTATCCAAGGCTGGTGAACATGAACAACCAACACTGTGCTAAAACTGTCCTCAGGACAGCGCTTACTTCTGTCTTATGGTTTCATAAATGATAATAATGGTTAGTTTTGGTAGCTCACCATTTTGGTTGTTTGTTTATGTGCTGACCTGCCATTTCCTCCCTGTTTGTTTCAGGAACTAACAAAATGTTCATAAGTGCTGAACTCATTGTTTATTCCCACAATGCCTCTTACATTTTGCTTTAACCTCAGGCCTGTTTGTCATGATTGTTATCATCCTGTGTTTTTGCTGTGGATATTATTTACGTCCTGCATCCAACTAGATTAATGAAAAGGACTTCAGGCACAGTAATGTAAATGAGTTTCTGTCTCAAGAGGAGAAATGAGACTGAAGTCAAATCATTCCTGTTGGCTAACTGTGAGAATCATAATGCAAATAACAGTAATAATACTTAAAGGCTTAAAAATTTAACTTGACCTTGAATGGCTAAACATGTCATGGCAACTAGAGATAAATATGAGCAATAACATTTAAGAAGGAAATTTTTAAACATTATAAAACTGTGCAGAGCTTAAGATGGAACTGGTTAGAAAAGTACAGGGAACATGAAGAAATAAGGAGTTAGATTATGTGAGTTTTGATTAAACCTCCCACGTAGGATCTGCTGAAATATGCCATGTAAACTTACAGGTGACAGACAAATAAATGCAAAAACAAATGATCTTTGCACTTTACTTGTCCTGCAGGTTTCTAATGTGTATCTCTGCAGTGCTCTGCAGTGTGTCACTCAAGTCCCACTTACAAGATAGAACCGATGAAATGAAAGAGAATATTGTTCTAAAAATAGGGTGGAAAAAGCAGAGACATGAGGTTATTAGAAGCTCATGTTTGAAATGTATCAAGATACAGATGATTAAGGTGGTGCGCATTAAAGCTCCTACCATGCTCCAGCTGTAATCTGTCTCACAGACATTATGTGTTTATAAGTTTGGCTCACTTCTCTGAGTAACAGCTCACTGCTGATGAAGGCTACAGATGGGAGGTTCAGTCACAAGATTCTTTCTGGGTAGCAACCATGATGAGGACTGCAAGTCCAAACGAACATCTGCTGCAACTAACAAACATTCAGTGTATCTAGTTGTTTATTTGATGTCATGTCACCTCTTCTTCTTTAGTGTTGGAGAGGAAAATGTCCACTCGCCAGAGCAGAGAAGAGCTCATCAAGAAGGGAGTCCTGAAGGAAGTCTATGAGAAAGGTGAGACAACAAAGGTGAAAAATAAAATGTGCACCTAATGTAAAACACTGTGGTGCTGAAATGACAGGTTGAATAACCAATTTGTTGTCTGACATTTTGAAAATTACTTAAGGTTTTCTAGTTACAGCTCGTCAGTCTTGACTTTTTTGCTTTTGTCTGCCTCCTGTAATTTCTGGAAAATGTGATGGTTTCAGTCTGTTACTAAGGCTGGAAATTAAACCCATAATGTCTTTTACAGGCAGCAGAGTCGTGATAAATCC
Source organism: Acanthurus lineatus (assembly GCA_029814665.1). NCBI lineage: Eukaryota > Metazoa > Chordata > Actinopteri > Acanthuriformes > Acanthuridae > Acanthurus > Acanthurus lineatus. Next base: position 3,509,674 of record JAPZDV010000021.1, read on the forward strand.
ATTATTGCAGTTTTGTCATTTAAAAAAATTCACTTGTCTGCAATCCACTATAGTGTTGAAAGTAACAAAACGAATCATGAAAGAGTTTTACATATATAAAGGGTTTTGTCTGATCAAATGCAAGACAGTCATCAAAGGAATTATTTTACAGTGAAGAAGTATATACATTGGAAAATATTCTTTCTTGATAATAACTACAAAATAATGTTATTCACACAAAATTAACAATTTCTAAACATCCCTGTGGCTAAAGTGGCTTAATTTGACCAACTGTGTTTAACTCTCCTTGCCCTGTTATAGATGGCACCTCTCCGGCTGTACGAGAGGAGGTGAAGATGGAGAACGGGCGTTCTCCGCTGCTTGGCTCCAGCCTATCAGAGTCTGAAGGTACTGAGCTGATGGAAGGAGCAGCTGCAGCTGTAGGTAGGAAAAAGAGCCTAAATGTGCACCAATATCGCCTCATCTCTCACCTCAAATTGTAGCATCTGACTGTTTTATTTCTTTGTTTCTTCTCCTCAGGCTCTCTGGAGTTTCAGATGCCGAGTGAAGGTGCATGTCATCAGGACCAAGCCCAAAAATCCATCCAGGCTCCACCCACAAAGAAGTCCAGTGTGTATCCGGCCGACAGTGCTGAATCAACACTCCCAAGACCTCCTGCACTACACAAACAACCTCCTGCGCTACCACCCAAACCTTTCAACAGGCTACCTAATCACATTACAGGTACATTTGTGTCTGTGTACGCTCATCATCGCACATGTGTATGCACGTCTGATACTTTCACATCCTCCCTCTCTGAACAGACGGTGCCCCAGTGAAGTTGCCGTGCATGACGGTGAAGTTATCTCCTCCTCTACCTCCAAAGAAGCTCATGATCTCCATACCTGCAGGGAGCATGGAGCCCTCCTCGCTAGCCTTTCAGAAGTGCCACGCCCCTCCAAGCCATGCTCCAATGGGCGGGCACTCCCTGCAGTACGGGACACTACCTGTCCCCCTCCACCCACCGAGTCGAATCATAGAGGAGCTCAACAAAACGCTGGCCCTCACCATGCAGAGGTTTGAGAGGTGAGGATTAAACCCTCTGAGTCTGTGTGGAAGTTCTGACGCAGAGATCAAAACCCAAAGTGTTCTGCTCAGCTCGTCATCTTACAGAACATTCATATTATCGCCGCCCCCTGGAATCTACAAATCTCCAAAACAACAACTTCTCATGAGCACAAAAAAAGCACTGCAATCAGTTTTGTCACATTGCATTTCTCAGCTACCCACATGGGTTTTAAATAGTTTGTATGGTTAAAAAAGTGAGTGAATCCCTAACAAATAAAGGAAAACAGTATATACTGACAAATACTCAGGTTACATTCAGGTTTCTGCTGAAATGACTGCAGGGTGGACAGTGCTATCATTGAAAAAATATCACAAACAGTAAACTGTGTGTTGTTTTTCATCACTCCAATATCTAATGGAAGCATATTGGTTACCCCCACCCCCTCACTACCTCTATGACATCTGTCACACCTCCACATCTATCACTATGATTGGTGGCCTGTCTGCAGTTTAATTTGCTGGAGGCAAGGCTCTGCTTTCAGCAGGTTTTGCTGGTCATGCCAAAGCTTAGTAATATGCTTTAAGGTACATACCAGTGTTTATTTTTAGAAAATGTCTTTTTTTATTTTAAAACTAGCTGTTTTGATTTTAAGCTAAAAAGAAAAGTGACATTATTGTGTAAAATTGCAGTTTTGCAAATGGCAACAAAAAAAGCAAATTTTTGGTTTCAGTCCTCCCTGTCATAATAACTGTGCAGGACTGAATTAATTCTTTAAAGGTAAAATATGTAACTTTTTATAGCTATATTTTTGTTTTTGTAGGTTAGATGAACAATATGAGCTTTTTGTTCCTTTGTTCTCTAGCCACATCAATATAAAACTTAACATAAGTATTTAATGTAAATATAAAAATCATTCAAGCTCTTGTAAACTAATCCATTTATCAAGACCTCTGTCTTGTTGTTTGCTTATAGGCCTGTAAAAAGGCTGAATAGTGCAGATTTAAATTACAGTAAGACTTTCAATTATGCATTATAAATGGTGTGGCTGCTGTGAGTGACAGCTAGCCACTAGCGGTTAGCAAGGTGTCGCCTCAGCTAATTCAAGTCACTGTACATGATTTTTCTGTTGTGTTTGTGTTGCTGGTGCTTCCTGGAAATCTTTCATGCAAGTAATAGACAGATAATATGGCTGTCAGTAATTTAATTGTAAAAACATGGGTTACATGAAGTCTGTGTGTGCTACTCTCACACTCCACCTACTCATGGGTTCAGCAGAGTCAGGCACCGCCAAGATGGCTACAGTCAGAGCCACTTGACTGAGCTTCACTATAGTTTTTAAGAAATCTTTGGGTGTTGTCAGAGAGACTAAGTCCATATTTTTACAGTCTTGGTGGATTCCATCTGCTTGTCACTTCTATGACTGAATGACAACAGGTTTTCTTGTTATTGATTTGCTCAGAAATTTAAAAGCCAATGACAGATGACCAAACACAAAAGAAACAAAACAGAAAAAAGACTGGAGGCTTTGACTGGTTATGGCCGTGACGGTGGACTTGAATCATGAATATACGGCTGCTGTCCTGTTATTTCACAACCTCATGCCACATTAAACATGCACCTCTGACCTTTGCCCTTTCCCACCAACCTGCAGCTCCATGATGCACACTGTTCCCACGGTGATGATCGAGTGTGATGACGACAAAGAGAACCTGCCCAATGAGGGGGACTACGAAGACCTGCCCAGTATGTACAAGCACGAAGAAGAGGACGACGAGGAAGAAGAGGAGGAAGAGGAAGATGATGAGGAGGAAGAGGATGATGAGGAAGAAGATGAGGATGACACATTGTTTACAAGTAGGTGTCTTTCTCTCTCTCTCTCTGGGGTGTCTTTCTTCAGGGGGTAAGCCATCCATCTGCTTCCTGTTTCAGACTAAGCTTAGACCATGTTGTACTGTGACAAGAAATTGCTTTCCAGCTTTTTAAATTTGCATTATCCAGCCAGCACCTGTTGTATTAATTCTAATATATAACACGAGCTTATGCATGGACAAGCATATGTGATAGTGCATACATCACACATATATATGTTTTTGTTTTTTTTTAAACAGTACACAATACAAAGAAAAGTAAAGGTCTAAGACAGCCCATAAGGAATTCTCAACCAAAAAAGGCTGAACAATAGGACAATGAAAAAATTACACAAAGCCAGAATGATATATCCTCACCTTATAAAGGCTAACATGCTAGCAAAGGAATTCCTCAGAGGGAGAGGACCACACAAACTGTTAAGAAAGAAAACTTTTTTTTCTTTTAGCTGCTAACTGTACCACCGTGTTCACCAGCTAACTGCTGACTGTTTGTCAGTGCTGGGCAGGTTGTGTATAAAGAGTTTATCCAGGCTTCTTTGCTGAAAACACCTGCCAGTTGCTGAAAACACTGTCACCGAGCTGGTGACAGTAAATGTGCTGTAAAACCAAAAGGTATTAGCTAAAGGAGGCGGGGTTTCTATGGGTTTGACACTGCCAGTACCCTCTTTTAGACTGTAGTCATTTGATTTCTGTTATTTCAAACAAATTGACCAGCGGAGCTTTACAAGATAACTGCTAAATTGCATGAAAAGTAATCAGGTACATTTCAAAAGTCCCCTGAAATGAAAGGGCCTTTGGTAACACTATTTATATCGTATTTCACTGTTAACACACAGTTTTTTGCTCGTGTCATGATCATTTAAGGCACACTGGCAATGAAGGTTTTACGAAAGGACTCTCTGGCCATCAAGCTGAGTAACCGTCCATCCAAGAGAGAGCTGGAGGAGAAGAACATCCTGCCGCTGCAGTCAGACCAAGAAAGACTCGAGTCTCGACAACAAACAGCCACCAAACTGACCCGGTGAGCCCAGCCACTCTTTTAAGTTCTTGATGTGACTTCATTGCATCCATTGTTTTTCACTCACTTTTGATGAAACCAGGTTAACTCCTTATGTGTTATAAAATCTGCATTGGTTACGTTCCCATGGAAACCATGCTCACGGGGTCCTGTGAAATGTCAGCTGCAGTAGCCTGGAAAAAAAGCAACATGGGGAAATGACAGCACACAATCTGCTGGATCAGTTCTGCTGCTGGCTGCTTCTCAAATCGACCACAAGAGAAACATAAAGCACAGCCAGAGAATACAACCTCTGTGTTTGACTCAAACTGCTAACTCCTAACTTAGAATCAGTGTTGCCATCATGAAACATTCTGATAAACAGTTACATCATCAAATTCTGTTCCCCATGTCCTTCTTTTCACATTTACTGTAGCTTTCATATTTTCTAAGACCTGCTTGAGGAAAATTTCCATGGAAAGGCTTTCATCATACAGAAGTGGGTATGTGTCAATCTAAAGAGGATTGGTATGACATTTCCTTAATCCTAGTGTATCCTGCCGTCACATATATTAAGTGGATGAAAAAAATAGATGACAACTAGTAAACCAGACTCAGGTAAACTTTTGAAGTGGTCATGGTGTAGAGGAACAGTGCACTTCAAGATAAGGAATTCGGCAGGAGTAGTGAAAGTTAGTAAAAACATTTAACAAGTAGTTTGCGTAAGTACAATTTTGAAGTACTATTTCTGAGATATCTTTAGTTACTTTGCAAATTCAGATTAATCACACAAATACAAAAAAATAGGATCTAATGTAATAGATTGAGATGGACTTTTTTTATCCCTACTTTGACGTAAGTACGAGATCTAATAAGTACTAATACGTAATACTAATTAATATTAATTAACTAGTTAAAACCAACTAATACTAGACGTAAGTACTAACTCAGCTGCTGGTTAATAATGAAGTTGTGATGACAGTGTTCCCTTTCTTTATCACATCCATTTAGTTTGGACGGGTGTGTTTAATTTAGATTTTTATAACTCATCTAATGAAATGATCATTCTATGATTTTTTAGTGAGGATTCAGACTCACATATGCAATCAACTATAAAAATAGTGGTAGCCAGCGAAACACCACTTAGAAAAAACTTTCCTCATCCTTTGGCTTTTCTTTTGACGCCCAGAGTGTTAATTATCTCCGTCTGTTGGAATCTCTTCACTTCCACTATTTTAACTCACCATCAATCATCCCAACCATCTGTATGAACTGCTGCACCACCTCAGAGACGTTGCCTGTGTACTCACGAAATACAAAGTCGTAAATTTTTTTACATCAACTCCCCAAAGTATTAAAGTACAATGATGGTGATGATCTGAAAGTACACAAACACACACAAAATGTTGTAAAAATAGATTTCCTGAAATAGATTTGTCACCATTTTCTCAGGCGGTTGAGTCAACGGCCGACAGCGGAGGAGCTGGAACAGAGGAACATACTTAAACGTAAGTGACACTGCACACAATAAGAGGAAAAGAAAAAAAATCTAAATCATCGGTGTGTGTGTGATCACGTCTCTTTCTTCTTCCTGCCAGCTCGGAACGATCTAGAGGAGCAGGAAGAAAAGAGGGAGATCAAGAGACATTTGTCCAGAAAGGTAAGAGACAGGAGATCAGTGGACAGTCTGGTCAATGGACGTGTTTACATGGTTAGTTCATGACCCAGGCTGGAAATATGATCATGGTTGCTGTGGTGACTCAAGTTCAACCCTACAGCGTATGGAAAGGATGATAGTATTATCTGTTACATCATCCTCTCATTCTGTGCTGTACACTGTGTGTGTTTGTGTGTGTTTGTGACCAGTCAGCTTCGTTTTAGTGATAAATCTCTGTTACACACTAATGATATTTGATATATATTGATAAATGAAGCAAGAGCAACTGATCCTCGGCTGAGATTTTTTTTGCTCTTTGATAATAAATATTTATTTCTACACTTTTATCTCAAACAGTAATCCCTTTTTTAATCAGATTTAATTGTTAATATGAGATTAGCTAAGGTGGTCATGTGTTTTAGTCCCATTTTGTCTCTCAGCAGTATAAAATGTGTATTTTGATGCAGATGAGTTCCTGTCACAAACATGATTCAATAACATCAGCTGTCTTTTCAGCATACAACGCATATTCCTCAGCCTTTATTGAGCTTGTTAATAATGACTGGATTGGCCCATCTTCTTTCTTGCGCCCTCTAGCTCAGCCAGAGGCCCACAGTAGAGGAGCTTAGGGAGGCCAAGATCCTCATCCGCTTCAGTGACTACGTGGAGGTCGCTGAGGCTCAGGACTACGACAGGAGAGCGGACAAGCCATGGACTCGGCTAACAGCTGCTGATAAGGTTAACACACAAACACAGACACACACAGAACAAATCCAAACAATGTCTCACTGACCCCGCCTTCAAGAATTTTGTATCCGTTCATACACACTATATGTAAATTGTTTCTTTGTTTTGACCAGGCTGCTATCAGGAAGGAGCTGAATGAGTTTAAAAGCACAGAGATGGAGGTACATGAGTCAAGCCGTCATTTTACCAGGTGAGAATGTTATTAGGGCTTTAAAGCTCATTACATTTTAGATAACTAATTATGCAACAGATTTATATTCAGGAGACAAATTTGCTATTCTGAGTGGGCACGCTATTACATTAAATGGTCTACACGTCTGTGTGAGGGCCATTTTAAGAAGTCTCATTGTTCATTGGTCAACTTGCTTTAAAATTTATCAGTTTAAGCTGCACTTTTCCTTACTGTATCTATACTGTATCTATACTGTGGTCTTGTCATATTGTTCTAATCAAAATGGTCATTAGCCAGTGTCAAAACCGTTCAAATCAGCTTCTTAGTTGTTAGTCAGTCAGATAATTTCTGACTGTTCCAGTATGCAAGCTGCAAGGAGCATCAACAAAGTGGCTACAGACTCACAAGTGTTAGCATCTGCACCAAAAAGTAATTACGCTTGATAAAAATGAGCTATACACAGACACTAGGCACCATTAGTATAAACCTCAAAACAATGCTGAGGCAGAATGGAATTATTAGTTCTAAAAATACCTTGTTATAAAATGAAGTGAAGATTTTGACCTGTTGGAGTTTCATACTCCAGCATCAAGGATATATGAATAAAATTTTAATAAAAAATTATCACACATATTTCACTCTGGATCAAATTAAAAGGTCACCTGACATCACCGAAGCTAAGCTGCTAAAATTCTGAGTCGTTACTCACTTTCTCGTTGTCGTCATGGATTCTCCCTCCAGGTTTCATCGGCCGTGAAGTGGTCCAGTCAGACCTCGGCCAATGCTTTTATACTCCCACATGAGCCAAGTGTTCAGACTGCTACCTGCTGCCCTCGTACTGCTAACAGCTCCAGTGTCCAGCGTCTACTTCAATCTGACTGACTGGGCATGAACACAACCTGTGTGCTGCGGCCATCGCAGGAAACTGGAGCAAACACTTTCAGAAGTACAGATGGATTAAACTCTCTCCTGGCGTCTCCCCTCAGTGGAGATTTTAGACTTCTTGATATTCAAAAGCTTTCATTTGTCATTTTTTATGATGAAGAGGTGGTGGTTTGTTTACTTTGCAGCACTTTTGCTTTAAACAAGGCCCATGGGAGCCAAACACAGAATCTGTGCCAATTTTGAGGATGAGAACGGCAGGGGTGAAGATGGAACTTTTTTTTCACACAGGGATTGTTTTCTTGCCTTTCACCATGTTCTCTCTCTCCTTTCTCTACTGGAATGAAATCTTCCTTGGAGGCGCTTGTGTTGGCACAGTTCTATTCCACAGATGACATCTTAATGATCGTTTTATCTCATTTGGCCAGAGGAATTAAAACATTTTACAACAGCTTATGCTGTAGTAGGCAGCTGAATCTTAAGCCAAAATGTCTGAAAATCCTAATCAAAATCCCATAATGCTCTCAGCAAGCAAGTTAATGATAGAAAATGAAGATCCTTTAACACATACACACCAATCCAGTGAGCAATAATTTCTAATTTTTCCCACATTTGTTTATCTGTTTATGGGCTGCATTCAACACATTTCAGACTTTGGATACCTATTTTAAACCAAAGCAACTTGACTTGCTGTGGAAGTCGTGATCTTGAATGCATCCCAGAGTGACTGCTGTTGAGAGTTCAGTAACCCACTGTGTCACTGTGCCTACAGTATTGTTTACAGGGATTTAAAAGTTGCCAAATTTACTTGTTTCATTAGATATTGAATAATAGCTGTAGACATTGTAAAATGTTGCCGAACTCTTCTAAACAATAGAAAGTAGACTTCTTTTGTATTTCTTTTCTTCTTTTTTTTTTATTGTCTGAGATGATCCTTCAGTGCAACAAAATATGGAAACCCTGCCACCTTACACTTTGGTTTCTGTGGTTTACAGTCCATATTAGGTCCATGAATTGGCAGTTTTGACCGGATTACTGGGAGAACTGGTTGGTCTGTCGTGTGTGTTATGACTGTGCATCTGAGCGAGTGTGTGAATGCTTGTGTGCAAGCGTCAGTAATATTACTGTCTCTTGTATGACTTAAAATGTTTTGGGAGACAATTATTCTCAGAATTATAAAAATTGTAAATAGCAAAGAAAGTAAGCAAGACTTTTCAAATGTTTTTGTAAAGCAGAAAAAACTGCATGTGATTATTAATTTATTGTGAGTCTTCTATGATGTATGCAGTTTCTTAAAGAAACTTATTAAAAAATAAGTTTATGCTTCCTTGTCTTTTTTCAAGTTTTGTGCATTTACATTGATGAACGTCCACTCTATTTAATAGCTGCTGTCAGTTTTCATGCATTTGAGTCCTTTCCACGTCCAGCTTATCACCTGGGAATTGTCCAATATAAAGAATGGCTTCCAGTTTCATCGACTTATTGAAAACAGTCTGTGATGAGTTTTCAGTTCAGTCATGCAAGAACGAATCCCCAGTGTAATCGAACACAGCAGTCTTTTTGTCTCCGAAGAGTACTTTGAGAGCAAGTTCTGGTGCTTCCTGAGAAAGCAGCTCATCTCTGGGCCCAGATCTCTGGTGTGTGGAGCTCCATGCTACACAGTGTGCATCGGAGTGCCGCAGTATTTGTGCCACAAGTCAATAGCTTTGGTCACAATGGCATCTGTGTTTTCTTGTGGTATCTGGAAAGAAAAGAAATATTGTAAGGGTGTTACTACTATTCATTAGGACAAACACAATAAATTTCCGCATGTTGGGTAATCACAGAACAGTGTTGGGCTGTCACTTAACTCACATTGCACAGAAACTTGACCACCCCTTCAGGCCGGTTGATCCCCATCAACACAATCTTGTAGCTGAGCAGAATCTCCAGGGCCACAAACACCAGAATCTTACAGGAGCCACTGATTACCTTGTCCCACACCCTAAGAGTAATCCAAAGGGTCAGTTTGTTTGACAGTATGAAAACTGTAAGGTCATGCAGTTAGAACATTTTGCTATAGCCTGACAAGGGTCGCATGTATCTCATCTGATGCATCTTAACACAAAGATCACACCACATGATATCAGCCCATCAGACACATGGAGTCAGAAACACATATGAGCTGCATCCATGATGCCTCACAGACAGGTCTACCATTAAGACACAAGTAATTATAAGAAGAAATCTGTTAACAAGATGAAGAGAACAAAGTCCACTCCTGCCTGATCACTTGAGCAAATACTGAAGGTCATAAAAGACAGCAAGCTACGATTGGTCAGGTTTCAACAAGTACGCTGGAGTAGATACATGGCAGGAAGCACAGAATGAGGCAGAAATCGGTTTTGAAGGTCCCTCAAAAAATCCTAAATAGTCAGATGCAGGATTTTTGATAATCCTAGTCTTCTACGGATCTTTTGATGCCTTGCTGTGTGTTGGCCTAATGAAAGTGCACTGATTTGGTGGAGAGGCAAGTCTTGTGAACAGCAAACTGACCTCTGCAGGCTGGATTCAGGGAGGCAGCCGGCGAAGCAACGTCTGAACCAGAGGCTGTAGGGCAGCTGTGCCAGGGCTCCAGTGTTCTTCAGATGGCTCAGCAGTCGAGGTTCCTCCTGACTCAGATAGTGCTCAAGGCTCTTTGGCTTTAACCGAACAGAACAGGAGAGAACAACAAAGTCTTAATTCATAGTGACGCAGTTTGTAATGTGATCCAGATTCCTGAGTCATGAGAACTCTGTCACATCAATTCTGACATTTTTTTAACTACAGTTACACAAGAACACCTGAATGCTTTGTATTCCTCTTATTACTAAGTGCCATTTTGCATGTTTAGACATTCACACTATGAAGAAAACAATTCAAAAATTTTATTTTACTATCCAAACACTAACTGTTTTAACTGTTTCCTTCAGTAACAATAACACCACTGTTGGAAAGTTTATAACCTTTCTGAAAATCCAGGTTTGTGGTTGTTGCAGTATAACAGTAAAACAGTATAATCATTGCGGAAATCGGCAACACCCTATTTTTCTAATCCACCCTCAATTTAATTTTTATTTTATTTTATTAATTTGCGTTGCATTTCATAGTGTTGACATTGACACTACATTCCTCAGTGGTTGGTCTTTTCTTGCTTTCGACAATATTTTTTACTGATAATGTTCAAGGAGTTTTTTCTTTTAAATAAAATATGATACTGACCAGGTGGGGTACTGAGTCTCCAAACTTCGCATGGAACTGATTTACAAAACACTTGATTAGCCAATAGCAGTCCACAGGATCATCTACGATCTCCTCCATGGCTCGACTGATGGAGAGGAAGTCCTCATTCTCTTCATCCTGAAACAACAGATCGATATCTTACATTATGGCACCAAAGAATAAAGAGAGCAAAGAGAAAAACCAACTACTAGCAATCTGAAAAACAAGTGGGAGTGCCCCATCACATCCCAACATTCAAAGAGCACACCGCCAAAAACGTCACAATAATCCCAAAAAAGAATTTGAAATATGAGCTGTTGAGGGTATTATATCTTAAGTGATTAAATCTGATCAACTTAATAAAAAGGTTTGAAATTGTTTCAACAGTCGATGCAATTCAGAAATTCCAACAATTTCACAAGTTTATCATTTAAATCATTTCAGCGACACATTTGATAGTATCAGAGCCGTTAACTAACCAATATATCTTTTAGAAAACTGTCAGACTATGATAACATTAACATAAGATCCTAAGACAAAATATTGCAGTGATCAGACTCACACTTTTATGTTATCTCCCAAAAGGTAGCAAAATCATTTTAAAAAATTTGAAGAACAGGTAGAGAGATAATACAGACACAGATTTCAAGTCCCCACCCACTAAAAATATGTTTTTTAGTCTTTGTATCTCTTAAAAGGTCAAACTTAACTTTAATGACTCTTATCTGTGCAAAGAGAAGTGTTTTCACATCCCTTTTCTTAAAATAGTGAAATCTGTGCCTTTCCCTAAAATCTTAAATCTTAATGTTCTTAATCTTAAATGTAACAAATCGTAAAGCCAATCATGAGCAAAGAAACATGAAACCAGCAAAAGACAGTAAGTACAGAGAGTAACAGTTTGTTTGAGCACAACCACTAGCAGTGTGTCAGCTGCTGAGAGTTACAAGCTAATAATCTTATAAATCTCAGAAAATAACAATAATCTCACTGGGGCAGAAGTCTCTGAGCACCGTGGGAGCACCTGACTTTCCAGCTGGAACATACGCAGGTAGACGTGGGTGGAGGGTGTTGAAGAGTTGATGTATCTCATCACTTCCAAAGCCTCCAAGATGTCCTGATACTGCTCTTTCCTGTAGCCCCCCACCAGAGTGTGAGAGTCACTGTGGGGAGGGAGGATACCTGCAGAAACAAGAGGGCTTGTTGGTGTTTTTTCACAATGTTCACAATGTGTTTACACAGAACATCACATTTCTTTAACATTATTTAACATGTAACTAATTTGTGATCTGGGTAATGTGTGCGTCTTACCTAATAATACTTTCCACACATGGGTCCTATACATGGAAGGCAGAGGAAACCTCTGACTGAAGGTGCTCAGCTTTTCAAGATCTGTTAGAAAATCAAAAACCTTTGTAACAAAAACTAACTTATATCATCCAAAAACAAGTGCAAACTGACGAGTAACAATGTTCAAGTTGTTGATAGGAAAAGAAATCAGAAATACACTGGTGCCAGTATGTGATTAACATGCTAGGAATACTGTGTCTCTTATTAACTTTGATGGTATGTGCTCATATGACAACCTGACAATACTGTCTTTAAAACACATTCATTGTGAAAGCCATGTTAAGACAGAAATTATCACTCTGTGTTGCTAGAAAATACAAACTGTTAACATTACCTACCCAGAGGATTATCCTTGAGCAGTATTTCTAGTGATTTCTTCTCTTCCACTCCTCTGAAGCCCACTTTCTCATAATATGCGGAGCGGAAGTTTCTCTGAGGGTCGTCTGTCATATTTTTGGCTGCCCAGTGGCACCTACATATTTTTAGAAACCTTTAGCATGAAGTTTAAGTTACTTTACGGTGACGTTAGCTGTAACGTAAATATGTTTAGCTACCAAAAACCCGTATTTTTTATCCTTTAGATGGAGAACAGATGGTGACTACTAACGTTAGTTTGTGAGATATGAGTTACAGTATCGATGTAGCTTGAGCTTAAAGGAAAACACGTTTTTTTTAAAAACCCTCTGTGCCAAATAGGTGTCAAATCTTAGGGCAAGCAAATGATAGCTGTCAAGCGACACAATGGTCACAACAACACTGTGCACTTTTTATTATAAGTTAAAATGACATTTGTTTTGCAAACTGTTATGTAGACAAGCAGAAAGAAGTGACAAATGTTTGTGACTTGCTACTCCTACCTTGCTATGGCGTGATTCAGACAACAAGCTAACGCTAATGTTAGCTACAGAGCCCGACAAGTATGATGCGTTGGGAAATGTACAATAAATGATACGTCCACGAGGACGTCCACCAGGTAAAGTAACATTCACGTGAATTTTCTCGTAGCGCTACGACCTAAAAACACATTTTCAAAAATGAACTGTCAACTTCATTTGTTACATGCTAACCACTGTTGCTGTTATTGTCGAAATACTTCCGGGTGGCACTCTTGACATAAAATGGTTGTTAAATTATAATTTGAAGAGAAAAAAAAAAGAGTCCACCCCTTAAAGGTTTTTGTCCCATCTATCCTAAAAGTGCTGTACATACAGAGAACAAATAATAAAGGGCCAGAATGCGCTTTTATTTTGATGGTAACGTCAAATTGAGTATTTCTTCCTGTGTCGTGTCCTCAACTTAAATAACTGAGCCTTGTGAACTTACGCCAGCCAGCAATAGAAGTTGAATAATATTTGATTAATTTAATAAAAAGAATGCATACCCTCTGTGGGAATAGCATTTATAAATAGCTTATACGAATGTAACTTGTCTTTTACATTTCATTTGAATTGTGACTTTAAGTTGTTGTATAACATTTTAGCACAAATTACATTATAAGTCTTACATTGTGGTCCAATTAGTATGTAGTGAGTGTAGTCATCTGGGTTATCTAATTTAAACTGTCCAATGAAAGTAGAGGACAGTATGACAGCATAATTTTGAACATGTATTTTGCATAAAAAGCAGTGATACCATGCTGGGGAGTGAACCTGAGCTGCTGAGGTGAACACTAAAAATCATAACTTCTAGATTATACAGGAACAACACATCATCAACAATGTACTGCATATTGGACCTGTTAATTAAGACTGGGTCAAATATTTTGAAGCTTATTTGACCACATTTTTTAGCCACACTAGAACAAAGCTATGATATCTACAGAGGGGAGATTGAGTGTAATTGGCTAAAATTTCACATAAAATGCCTCTTTTCCAGTTGAAACAATACATATTACAATGTTTTATTCATAACAATATTTTATACTGAAGTAGACTTAAGGTCCTATTATGGATCCCTAATAAGAGAAAAAAAAAGATTTTCACCAGCATGTATGTATACATGTTTATTTTCATGTCTGTGAAAAATTCAGAAAAAAGAAAAAAAAATTCCATGTGAAAAATAATTTTTCATGATCTTTTTTTAAAAGTTGATTTCTTTTGACCTGTAAAAACAGGTTACCTGAACACAAAACATGGTGTAAAGGTTTTACAGTTTTCAGTTTGGTTAGGTTTAGGTATCAACACTACCCCCCTGGATTTAGGAAATTATCTTGGTATAGGTTGAAATTTAAAGATAAGAAATAAAGATTTCATCCAGAAAGGAAAACTTTAATGTGCCACAGTACCATCTTTTTAATAGTAGTAAAATCAGTATGGTTCTCTTTCAGCTAAGTTTTATTTTTTAGTTTTAAATAATAATGGGTTACATATGGAATGCAAACGCCAGGCTACTTGGTAAAAAACAAATGTTTAGCTTTACACTGGACACATCCTCCTCTAAACATACAAATTAACTGACTGCCTCGAGGCTCTCTAAGCCCCAGTAACAAACTTCTCAGGGTTGTGGTACACCTCACCCTCGTCACCAGAAAAAGATTACAACAAATGAGCCTGAAAATTTTCTTTTTGCTTGTTTTCAGATAAAAAAAAAACATAACTTAGGAAAATGATCCTAGAAAAACTTTTCTCTTGCATGTGCTTATGTCATGAACACAAGAGAGAAAACAATAAAAATCAGACATGATTGCCATAGTGTTTTGTTTCTGACTTAACTAACTCAGGGCATCTATACCCAAGTTATGGGCTCCACAATTCCTACAAACTGAAGAATATCTATCATATTACATTTAACAATCAGTAGTATTTTGATATCTCATGGAGCTCCATGCATAAGAACAGACACAATTAAAATCAGAAAAGACTCTTTTATTTTGACATATTAAGAAACTGTTACAATGCAAAAACAGTAAACAGCAGAAAAACAATTTTGTTAACAAGTGTTTCAGTAGAAAGAAGAAAAGTAGTTTAAGCAAATGTCACCCAACACTGAAACCCTGTTCTCACAAAAAGCCAATTTAGATGTAAAATAAACAGTATAGTATAAGTATAATGGCATTGTTACCAATTCAAAGCTTAAAAAAACATAAAATTCAATGAAGATTTTGAAAATATGTTCTAAAAATGTGTGCGCAATAGTATGGCAATAATTTCTCAGCCTTCAAAGCACCAAAAATTATATTCACATAGACTTTATTTTCAATCCAAATAACTCAATATAGCTTCCATTAATATTTAAGTCCATTTCCATAAAAAAAAATATTGGTAGCATTAATTTTCATTGATCATTCCAAAAAAAATTTTTAAACAGCTTAGCAATACCGAAGCAAGAATCTAAAAGAAAGTAAAAAGAATTTTAAATTTTTTTCCTCACATAAAACACACACACTTCTTAGTTCTTTTCTGAACAATTAAAAGGGCCTGACTTTAATAAAATTCTGATTCATTTGCAGAAAAAGAGCAACGTGCAGGATCTTTTCCTTATTTAGTTGATGGATCCGGAGGAGAAAGTATCGAAGTTCGACTGAATATAGCGACTGGTTGATAAGGAACTGGGGGAGCCTAAGTCCACACTGCTCCTGCGAGAGCTTCGTCGTGAGCCACTCCTGGATCCTGTGGTGGATCCTGGGGCAGAGAAGTTGTAAGGGCTGCTGATTCCTCTGGAAGACACGGATGATGCCTGCAGCATTTTCACTCCAGTGCTTTCCTCCACCAGGCAATTATCTAAAGCCTCTTTATAAGAGATCTTAAGTTTGCTCTTGGGGCAGGTCAGGTTTTTTGTGTGATGGCTGATATCTTGGAGCTTCTCAGCTGTTCTCTCATCCAGCCAGTTCATTCTCAAAGCATCTTCTATGGTTCTTCTACAGCCCGTTTCTGGATCATAAAGACCCCCTGTTACAAACTGGAACTCCATAAACCTCTGCCCTGCCTCATATGGCAGCCACATCTCCTTAATAGCCTCAGCAGCAGACAACCGCTTCCTGGTTTTTACATCCTCAAAGCCAATGTAGGCTTTCTGGGCAGGCTTGAGCTTAGAGGCCATGTCATCACTTATTATACCAAGACGGCAGGCCTCTTGGACGCCAAACCTTTGGCCATTTATGGGATTGATGATCCCTCCAGTGCAAGCCTGGGCCTCCAGTAGTCTTTGGGCAGTGATGGTATCAACCAGACCACAATTTAGAGCCTCTGTGATGGATATCTTCTCTAGAGTCTCTGTGTCAAAAATGGCACCTACAGGTTCCTGTTCAACCAATGTTTCAACTGGGGAGCTCAGAGCAATAGATATACTGGATATATTCCTAAGGCAGTCAGGTGGGGACTGAGATACACTGCTTTTTGAGGTGGCTCGTTCTGTGATGGTCGTAGTTCTTGTTGTGGTCATCTTGGTTAGAGTAGGTGATAAGGGTCTTGACAGGACTGATGTTGATGATGATGATGAAGATGACAATGTCACAGGAACTGAGACTTCTGATGTTCTTAAATTTGATGACGATGTCATTTGTGCCATACCTGAGGATGCTGATGGTCCTGAAGTGAATGATGATGAAAATGATGATGATCCTTGTTTGGTCTTGCTGGTGATGATATCTGCAAATTGAGTAAGGGTGATGGTACGCGATTTGTACTGATCTAAATCTGATTGATCAATTACTTTCTTTTCAAGCAGCTCAGTGATATCATACTGTTTTCCAGTCTTCTTGTCATTGATAACAAACCGTGTGGAACCATCTGGAGCAGTCACAGTGATCTCTTCCCACTCACACTCTTGTTCAGACAACTCCCTGAAGGTGTCGTAGTCAATATATCCTTTGTCATATGCTTCACGTACTGTCATCTCTTTATTAGTCTCTGGATCCACAATTACCACTCTCCTTTTCCTCAAAGTGTTCTTAGAAGTTGACTCTAGCTTTTTCTTGTCCATAACAGACAAAAGGCTGAGGCCAGTCCTCTTGTCTGTGATACAGCATTTCTGAAGCTCCACATATGTAAGGTTTTCCTCTGTGTTTGGGTCACAGAAACACTTAGAGTCAGCTCTCTGATCAGTCAGGATCTTGTTCATTTTCTCATCAAAGCAACCTCTCTTATAGGCTACTTTCATATCAATACGATGGCTATGTTCAGGATCAATAATGCCACCGCTGGCGATCTGGGCCTCTAGGAGACGGATGCCATAACCTCTCTCCACTAGACCTCTTTCTATGGCTTGGGAGAGTGGGATAATCTTATCTGTACCAGGAACTTTGTAACCAGTAACAGCCATCTCTGCTGATGACAGTTTGTCCTTAATTTCTGGTCCAAATAGTCTTCTATTAAAAGCTTCATTGACAGTCAGGTAAAGGTTGTTGACAGGGTCAACTATGAACCCTGAAGCAGCCTGAGCCTCAAGCAGTTTTAGGGCGGTTCCCGATTCCAACAATCCATCCTTCATGGCTTGATAGATGGAAACTGTCCTATCACTGGCTTCATCATAAATTCCTGCTATGCAGTTAGAACCTCTCAGATAGGGAGACAGACGTTCTTGAATGTCCTGGCTTGTTAATCTGCCCTCTCTCAGTTTATCCATATCAGCACGTTCTAGCAGACTGGCATCCACTAGATCGATGACAGACACAGGGGCTCTGAGTCCCTGGACAGTTAATGGTTTTTTAGGTTCAGGGAGAAGCAAAAGGCCTGTGCTTGGATCTGCTTTACATTTCCTCTTCAGTGCTAAATAGGACGTTGCTTGATGGGTGTCTGGGTCCAGAAAGCACTCAGGATTCTGATTTAAGGCCTGGCACAGGTCCTCATCTATGAGATCCCTATTCATGGCAATCTCTCTGGGTAGGAATACACTCAAGGAAGGTTCCAAAACACCCCCTACAGACTGTTGAGCCTGAAGTATACGTATAGCTATGTCCTTGTTGATTAATCCCTTTTTCATGGCCTGACTGGCTGACAGGAGCTTGCCAGTAGTTGGGTCTATGTAGCCGATAGCTGCAGCCTCGGCTGCAAAAAGCTTTGATTCATCTTCCTCATCCACTAATCCTTTAGCACATGCTTCCTTAACTGTAAGTCTCTGATTAGTTCTGGGGTCAATGATGTGGCCTGTAGCTACCTGAGCAAACAGTAGCAAGTTAGCACAGTCAGACGACATTATCTTCTGTTTTTTTGCCTCTGAGAAAGACATTTTCCTTAAAGGTCCAGCTGCAACACCAGCAATTGACCCTGTCCCTTTTAGAAAGACTTTCTTATCCACAGCCACCTCGGCAACAGTTTTCTCCCCCTTTATTAGTTGGTTAAATGTTGGTTTATCCAGAACCCCACAATCAAGCAGGTGCTGTGCTGAGACTGGCTTGCGAACGCCATCAAAGAGTAGTGTGGAGGGATCAACTCTCTTAGAGACTGGCAGGAGCTGTAGGCCTGTGTGAGGCTCAGTCTGGCATCTTTCCTTCAAATCCCCATAACTGACATCACGTTCACTGTCTGGGTTGAGGTAAGAGGCAGGGTTCTGCCTTAAAACTTGACGAAGGTTTTCATCCAAAAGGTGGCGCTTGACAGCTATATCTTTTGGGAGAAACACACTGAGATTTGGATCTAGAATGCCTCCTGCACACTCCTGAGCCTGCAGCAGACGTAGCGCAGTTCTTCTGTCAATTAGGCCCTTTTTCATGGCCTCAAACACTGAGAGAGGCTTGGCTGCACTGGCATCCTTGTATCCTACAGCTGCAGCCTCAGCTTCTAGTAATCTGTCTCGATCCCTGATATCTACCAACCCTCTGGCACATGCCTCCTCTACAGTCAGTTTCTGATTGCTGCTAGGGTCAATAATGTGGCCAGTGGCAGCCTGGGCTTCCAATAGCAAATCTGCACTCTCCTCAGGTATGATTCTCTGTTTCTTGGCTTCAGACAAAGACATTTTGCCTTGACTTCCAGCTATCACTCCAGCAATAGGCCCAGTTCCCTTCAAAAAGACCTTCTTGTCCACAGACACCTCTGGGACAGTTTTCTCCCCCTTCACTAGCTGGTCAAAAGTTGGCTTGTCAAGAACTCCACAATCAAACAATTGCTGTGCTGAGACTGGCTTGCGAACGCCATCAAAAATCAGTTTGGAAGGGTCTTTCCTCTCTGTGATTGGCAGAAATTTAAGGCCTGTGTGTGACTCTGTTTTGCATCTTTTCTTCAATGTGCCATAGCTAGCATCACGCTCACTGTCTGGGTCAATGTAATACTCAGGCATCTTGTTCAGAGCATGACAAAGGTCTTCATCCAAAAGGTTGCGCTTTATAGCTGTGTCTTTTGGTAGAAACACACTGAGATTTGGATCCAGAATGCCTCCTGCACACTCCTGAGCCTGCAGCAGACGTAGCCCAGTCTTCCTATCAACTAATCCTTTCTTCATTGCCTCAAATACTGAAAGAGGCTTAGCTGTGCTAGGATCCCGAAATCCTACAGCTGCAGCCTCAGCCTCTAGTAATCTGTCTCGATCCCTGATATCTACCACTCCTCTGGCACATGCCTCCTCTACTGTCAGCTTCCGATTGCTGCTAGGGTCAATAATGTGGCCAGTGGCAGCCTGGGCGTCCAGCAGTAAATCTGCACTATCTGAGGGCATTAGCATATGTTTCTTGGCCTCTGAGAATGACATGTTCCCTAAAGGTCCAGCAGCAACACCAGCGATTGATCCTGTCCCTTTTAGAATGACCTTCTTATCCAAAGATACCTCTGGAACAGTTTTCTCACCCTTCATTAGTTGACTAAATGTTGGCTTGTCCAGCACACCACAATCATGTAATTGTTTTGCTGTTACTGGTTTACGAACACCATCAAAGATCAGTTTTGAAGGATCTAGCTTCTCAGTGATTGGCAAAAGAAGTAGACCTGTGTGAGGCTCTGTCTTACATCTTCTCTTCAAATCTGCATAACTGGCATCATGCTCCGTTTCTGGATCAAGGTAACACTTGGGATTCTGTTTTAGAGCTTGGCGGACTTTTTCATCCAAAAGGTTGCGCTGGATTGCTGTATCTTTTGGGAGAAACACACTGAGATTTGGATCTAGAATGCCTCCTGTACACTCCTGAGCCTGCAGCAGACGTAGCCCAGTATTCCTGTCAATTACTCCTTTCTTCATTGCCTCAAACACTGAGAGGGGTTTGGTTGCACTTGCATCTTTGTATCCCACAGCTGCAGCCTCTGCTTCCAATAATCTGTCTCGATCCCTGATGTCCACCAACCCTCTGGCACAAGCCTCCTCTACAGTCAACTTCTGATTTTTGTGAGGGTCAATAATGTGGCCAGTAGCAGCCTGGGCTTCCAATAGTAAATCTGCACTCTCATCAGGCAGCAGCATTTGTTTCTTGGCTTCTGACAAAGACAGTTTTCCTTTACCCCCTGCTATCACTCCAGCAATAGGCCCAGTTCCCTTTAGATTGACATTTTTATCTATGGACACCTCTGGAACAGTCTTCTTCCCATTTTCTAGATCTTTTAATGTTGGCTTGTCCAGCACACCACAATCAACCAGCTGCTTAGCTGTAACAGGTTTACGAACACCATCAAAGACAAGTTTAGAGGGGTCTGCTTTCTCTCTGATAGGAAGAAGCAAAAGGCCTGTGTGTGGCTCTATCTTGCATCTTCTCTTCATTGACATATATGTTACACCCTCCTCACTTTCAGGATCCAGGTAGAGCTTGGGCCTCTGATTTAGAGCATTAAATATGCCTTCATCAATTAAGTTGCGCTCAATTGCTGTGTCTTTGGGAAGGAACACACTGAGTACAGGATCTAGGATGCCACCGCAAGACACCTGGGCTTGCAATAGACGTAGTGTTGTGTTCTTGTCAATCAGTCCTTTCTTCATGGTCTGAAATATTGAAAGGGGTTTGCTTGTGCCAGGACCACTATATCCTACAGCTGCAGCCTCTGCTGCTAGCAGTCTCTCCTTATCCTCCTCATCAACCACACCTTGATCACATGCCTCTTCAACTGTCAATTTCTGATTAGTCCTGGGGTCAATTATATGACCTGTGGCAGCCTGAGCATCAAGGAGAAGGTCTACGCTATCCTGTGGCAGGAGATTCTCTTTCTTGGCTTCGGTAAGAGTCAATTTACATATGGGTCCAGTAAGAGACCCTGGACCTTTTGGACCTTCAATTATGACCCCAGCTATTGGGCCAGTACCTTTAAGATTGATTTTTTTATCAACAGACACATCAGGTACTGTCTTTTGCTCTTTCAAAAGCTGGCTGAATGTTGGCTTGTCCAAGACACCACAGTCAAGCAGTTGGTCGGCTGTGACTTTTTTGCGGACTCCATCGAAAACCAAGGTGGAGGGATCCAAAGGTGGGGGCTCTCTGACTTTCTTCAGCTCAGTTTCCATGTTTTGTCTGACAATGGTCACCTCTCGCAGTTCTCTCTGGATGGCTGCCAGCTTACTTTTATAAGTGTCCTCAAGCTCCCGAAGTTCCCGCATCAGCCTCTCAATCTCACTTTTTAAAGAGTTCTTCTCCCTCTCCAAACGGTCCTTGTCTGTGTCATATTGTCTGATCAAATCCTGCTTACCTTCATACTGATCTTTCCAGTAACCCAAATCCTTCTTCACTCTATCATTGTCCTCCAGGAGACGTTGCTTGTTGCGAAGCTCAGTATCTAACAACTGTTTAATTTGACTGAGTTCCTCCTCTAGTCTAAGCAAACGATCTTTGTCCTTTTCTGATGATTGCAGTTTCAGCAACAGAGCATCTCTCTCCATCAAAGCCTCACTGAGCTGGGACTGAATGGATTGAATCGTGGAATTTGTCTGTAGGAGGGATAAAAGCAGACCAAAGAAACAAAAGATAAGTCAACTCAAAAAAACATTAACAAATGTTTATGTTAATCAGGAACAATATATTATTCTCTGCATTTCACACCATGGTATACAATCAAACAATTAATAACACTGTGATAGTGCACATTAGGATTAATATAAAAACTAAAGTAGAAATAATGCTACTATCAAAATGACTTGCACCTTGACCCCAGTAAATTTATACTAGTGCCAGTGACATTGATGGTAAACTTAAATATTATCAAGAACATCACACATACTTGCTCTTTTATTTTTATTTTTTAACAGTAGAATACTATAGGCAGTCCAATATTTTTGCTCACAGCTTAATTAAGTGCAACAGAATTGATGTCACGAATGGAATGATTCTGGACTTGCTGTTGCTCTTGTCTTTTTGTCTAACATCTGTGATAATTTAAAATGTGACAAAATAGACTTATCCAAGATTGGAATTTTAAATGTAAAACAACAAATATATTATTCTCTTGATAATTGTAGAGTAAAAGTCCCCACAAAAATAGCAAATCTGTGTGTGTTCCTACAAAATATAATTTGCTTTGTTTAGTCAAGAATGTAATCTGCAAACTGCTTTTTCCGTCAGAAAATCATAAAAACAGAACAATGTCTTACAAGAGGGGGAGGCAGAAGTACACAGACTATGCATTACAGTAGGCAATTTTTTAAGGTAATTAACCAGTAAAAAAATAATAATAATAAAAAATGTGAAACCAGCTGTGTGTCATCAATCCTCCCAATTCTGTAGACAAACTGTAGTGACACTACATATTTATAGCAACTACAAAGTAGCAGACTAACTATTATATTTACTTTGCTCAGACTGGAATGGTTACTGTCTACATTCTGTAAATTCACAAAACAGCACAAATAGACAATGCTAATCGATGGGGGACAATCTTTACTGATTGGTCTAACATTTCATAACCACAATATTTTGAAAAAACATGGATGTTTTCAGTGTATACCAGTGCTGTTTTGCAAGTTTGCAAGATGTGTATGTAAGATCAGAGGCTACAATAGTATGACAAACAATAATCAAACCATAGAACAGAGGACCAGTGGTAATGGTGTCTTGACAGAGTTGATCAGTTTGTGCAACAGCGGTAAAAAAAAGCAATAAAGCATGCAGACTGCACATTTTTGCACAGTGTGGTCAAGCAGACAGTTGAGTCAGCACGAAGAGAGGCACAGACTAAGCTTGCATGCAAGTGATTGAGATGCAAGTTTGTTCAAACACATATAGATATATGTGTTCAAATCAGAGCTACCAAGTGGGAGGCATTTTTAAGGGCTATAAAGGTGTTCCAGCATGCAAGCAAATGTTTGGCTATAGATAGTGATAGCTACTTGATTGATCCACATTAAGACTCTGATTTGGAAAGATGAGAGCAGTCCAGGACTAAGTGCCAAACTTCCATGTACCTCGGTGGCCTGGTTTTGTATTTTCTCAGCTTCCAGCTTGAGTTTCTCCCTCTCTGATGAGAGCTCTGAGACCAGGTTGTGGTACTCTACATTATTGCGCTCACTGGACTGCAGCTGCAGCTCCAGGGCAGTTATCTGGGAGGAAAGCTCATCATCACATTCCTGTTTAGATCTCAAGAGTTCTTCTTTATCATGTCTTGCTGCCCTTAGTTCCTCCTCCAACCTCAGCCTCTCTTTGGTCTGAGTTTCTGTCAACTCCTTTAGCCTTTGAAGCTCAACAGTACTCTCATTTAGTGCCTTACTTCTCTCCTCTATAGTTTTGTAAAGACCCTCATTCCTAAGGTTTGCCTCTTTGACTCTGGCCTGCTCCTGGAGTAGCTGTTGCTGTAAGGCCTTCAGTTCTGCGCTCAGCAGTGTCATGCGCTCTGCAGAGGTCTTGTTTTGTCTCAGGCTTTTCTCCAGCTCCTCCTGCAACCTAAGACGCTCTTCTTCTCTTCTCTTTTCTGACAAGCTTGCTTGGTCTTTGCTCTCATGTAGCTTTGCAATGGTATTAGTATACTCTTTTATGGATGATGTGGTCTTTTCGAGCTCTGTTTCGACCTGCCTTCTCCTGGTGAGTTCCTCTTGGTTGGCCTTTCTCAGATTCTCCACTTGGCTCTCGAGTTGGTCTCTCAAAACCTGAAGATCCTTAATGCGTGCCTGTAACCTGCTTACGTTCTCATCTACTCTGCTTTTCTCCCTGCTTTCCCTCTCCAATTCCAAATGCATCTTCTGAAGCCCTTCCTTGCACTCCCCAAGCTGAGATGCTGCCATTGATGAACTGGCTAGCTTCACCTTCAGCTCGGCCAGAGTCTCTTCAAGTATGCCTTGCCCCTCTTCTATAGTTCTCCTTCTGCGGATCTCTTCCTCTAGACTGTGTTTGACGTAGGTCAGCTCCTCGCTCTTCTCCTGCAGACTTTTCATGACTTCACCCAGCTCCTCTGTGTACGTGCTGTTTTCTTCATCTCTCTGCCTCATCAGCACCTCTACCTGATTTTCCAGTTCTCTTCTCCGACGACCTTCTTCTGTGATGACAGCACGCTGACTGTGAGCTTCTTCCTCTGCCATCTTCCTTTGTTCCTCAGCCTCCCTGATAGACTTTTTAAACCTCCTGAGCTCCTCCTCAAGATTCCTTCTCTCTGCCTCCCTCCTTTCATACTGTAGCTGGAGCTCAGCTGAGTCCTCTTCCCTCTGGGCTGCCAGCTTTTGGATGTCTGTGCGGCTGACTCGAATCTGGGATTCGTAGCTGAGCTTTAAGTTACTGATCTCCTCACTGTATTGGCTTCTTACCTTTGACATCTCCTTCTGTAGCTCCTTGATCCTTGCTTCTTTGTCAGCCAGCTGCCGCCGCAACTGTTCAATCTCATGCTCGTAATTTGCCACATTCTTTTCCACCTCCATCTTGGACCAGCTGACAGTCTCCAGCTCCTTCTGCCTCTTTCTCAGCACCAAATCATACTCCTCCTGCTGCTGAGTGTAGCGCTCCTCTGCCAGCCTTCTCTTTCTCTTTTCTTCTTCAAGCAAGTAGTTGAGACGCGTCACCTCATCACTGAGGTCTGACAGTCGGCTCTGAGTGCTGTCTAGGCTCTCCCTGGTGGCGTTGCACTGCAGTGCAGTTTTTTGCTTCACTTCCTCCATTGAGAGCAGATCATTCTGTGACTGGGACAATTCAAGTTGGTAGCGGGCAACAGCGTCTTCTAGGGATTTGTTCTTGGCATTGGAGTCTTGCATGTCCTCCCTCAGCAGCCGTAGTTCTTCCTCTAACAGATCAATCCTGGTGTTACGAATCTGTAAGTAAAGATTAAGATTCAATGTACAATGTACTTAAACTTTATCAAGATGTATTTGAAAAGGTTCAACTAATTTTTAATAGTTATTGCATTTAATCACTCATCATCCACAGAATATTGTGTTTCTTTGAATCTTCATCATTGATCTTTTTGTCTCCTTGTGGGAACAGTGACACACCATAAACACAACACTGTCACATTATCACCTTATCAGCACCAAGTTGATTTTTTGTTGTCAAACATTTACCTACGTACACAACAACTAGACATGGAATAACAATGAATTAAGCTGGAGTCAAGTCCAAAATTAACTCTCTTTTTAGCTCTGTTTTAGTATCTACCAACTTCTAATGAAAAATTAGTTAGCAATTGTCTGTCCTCTGTGTGGTTTTCTGGTGTGTGTTAGAACTGTCCTAATCTAATCTAATATAACTATCAGGGACGGCGATCATTACTGGCATTATTATCATTTAAATCTGACATATTTAGCCCATCTTCTTATAGTTCAGGATGAAGATAAAAACTGAGCAATGAGGTAAAATTCTTCAAAGAGCTGCAAAATACAACACTGTTACCTTGAGCTCCTCCATGTTCTTGTGCAGCTGTCCCAGGAATTTGTGGTAGTCACCAGACAGGGTAAACAACTCCATGTACAGGGTTTGCAGTTGCACAGCCTGATACAAAGACACAGCAAACTCAAGGATTAGTTTAAATATCTAAAGAATAGAATTTGATTCAAAGAAGTTTAATTGGCTTATCTCTTCCTTAAACAAACAAAAAAGGGGGAAGAATGTTTTCAGATACAAGTGGGTAATCATCTGCCTAAAATTGTTCCAGTGTTTTCATTAAAGTTAGCATTTTCCAATTTACCTCCTGATTAAGATCCATTGATGGTGACTTCAGCATTGTCCTCTTTATGGGTATGTTGAGCAGAGTCTCTAAACCAGAGGTGTAGGAGGCCAGGTCTGTTTCATAGTCCTGTAAAACAAACAATGTTGTGATATTCGTAAAACGAAAGGAATTATTCTGAGGACTCTAAAGTCTGTTGATACATATTGGTCTTCTTACCCTAATAGAATTCACACAGGTCTCATTGTCCCTTAACACACTCTCCACTGTCTCCCTCTTTGCCTTGATTTCTGAGTTCAGGACCTTGAAAACACAGTAACATGATGATGTCAAATGTCAGATAACTTAAGACACATTTGCATAGACCCTCAACACTGTAAGCAAATTGACTGAAAACAATGAATGGCTGAGCAGGGGAACCTTATGGTTGTCAATATGCTCTTTCAGTGCATGGATGTTGTCTATCTTGGTGGCCTGCAGTGCTTCTTGTTTTTTGCGTGTGTAATTGATCCAGTCCAAAAGGGAGGTGCTGGTTTGCTTGTAGTGCTGCAGCTGAGGATGATAGACCTGCAAATCCTCGAGCCTAAGCATAGAAAAAGTGTTGAATTCAAAATGAAGCAGCATCTTCATCTTTCTTAGTAAACACATGGATAACACATGGATAATTGCTGTGAAATACAGAGTGAAAGACTTAAAAGAGCGAGTTCCCTTTTAGCATAAAACTCTAATCTGATAAAGGCTGGTGTAAAAGTGTTTTCCTGTATCTAGAGCTGTAATAAAAGTTTTTTTTTTTTCAAAGGTTAATCTTTATTTTTTTCAACAGATCAATTAATTGTCAAAACAATAAAATGTGTAATAAAATGTAAAAAAGAATACCACTGAATGTTTTTCATTTTTGACCAACTATATTCTTATCAATTGTTTAATTACTTCATCAACTAATAGTTAAATACCTAATGCATTTTGCAAATAAAATTATAACTGTTTTTAAAATGTGACAGAGCCATAACTTGTAATCTGTGAATCACAAGTGCTTGCAAATTGCTTGTGTGAAACAGGCCTTATAGTCAAATATGTAATGAGAGTCTCATAGTAAATAGATTTTACATGGGGAACTGATAAAATGTCTGATCACAGAGTAGAGAAACTGAATGCCTTGGGTTTGCTGTAACAGTCGACTTTTGCATCAATGCATCAAGATGCATCAAACCAACTATAAAGATTAAAACAGTAATGAGAGGGAGAGACACACACCTGGTGTCAATCTGTCCGTGAATTCGTCTCCAGCGATCTGACAGCAGGTTCACATGCTCAGTGTATTTGGACAGCATCATATCACACCTGTGGAAGGGTCCGCCCACCTGACAATTCCAGTGGCTGGCCTTAGACAACTCTGCCTCCATGGAGGTCAGAATATCTCTCTTCTGATCCAACTCTACTTTAATATTCTGCACAATAACAAAAAAAAAAGTCAGATCTGACATTGTTGATCAGCTATAGGAATATTTTTATAACCAGGGGGATCTCAGCATATACCCAAAACAACACAGTGGCACTTTTTAGCTTACTCACATTGGTTTTTCTATTTTTTTTAATTAATATTCTAAATTATGAATTATTTAAATTAAAATAACTTTAGTGGTACAAAATAAAAATCTATAAAAAGGCAGTATTACAAGGGATTATTTTTACATGTGAAATTAAATTAAAAACTTAACAGAAACTCCAACATTCTGCAACAAACTGTTCTAACTTTTTGAAAAATAAAAATTGTTTGTTTCATGAAATACCTTCAGATTATACATATAATCCTCCACTTCACTAGGTGACAGAGAAGTGGTCTCTTTCTCTGTCAGTCTCGCCTCATAAACTTTCACAATGTCTTCAGCTCGTGCTACACTCTCCAGCATGTCCCTTAGGGCCCGCAGCCTGATACAGATAAAGAAATAAGATTGAGATAGAAATCCTAGAAAAATTAGATTAACTACATGAAGTTAATAGATGATGTGAAAGATGAGTTTGTTATTGTAGCTTCCTTTACATTTATTAATTTAGTAAGCTGTGAGAGAAGGAAAGGTTCTTTATTATATAACAGATTCAAAGAACTTCTGCTGGTGAGAGCAATCTTCTGTCTTGATCTTCAATGTTATAGTGCAGCTGCTGTTATAATATCATTAATGCACATTTGAAATTCTATTTCTGGTAAATTTTACTAAACACAGAATTCAGGTCAAGTCTTTCCATTCTAGGAGTGGATAATATGGCTCATGTACTGTAAGCCTAATAAGACAAGAAGAAGACAAGAAACACTCGTTTCTTTTTACAGCTTTGAACTTGACCGACCTAATGGAGACTGCTTGGCCTAACTTAATGAACATTTGCTTGGCTCCAAACTATTTGACAACATGTCATAGAACCATCACACCGTCATTTAAACCTGACTCATTGACAGTACATATAAAAAATCTGAGTTTACATCTTTATTTAATTCTTGTATATTTTACTATCAAAAAAAAGAAAAAATGTTTTACAAACTACTGTAATTTTTTTTCCGCATAGAGTTTTGCACATACATGATTTTGCCGCAGCATTTGGATCCTTACGTTATAAGATCCTGCTATATAAACTGACAGTAAACATCCACACTTGAATTTTAAAGTACTGTAACAGTAGTTTATCAGCATCCTTGAAAAGTTTCTCATTTCAACACTGACAGGGAAGATGGAATTTGCGCCTTGCTACTGAAACACCCCTTCAGGTCAATGACACTCGTTCCTCTAGGGGAATTTTAATAATAATGGAAAGATTTCATGAATAATCAAAGCTTAAGGGAAACAGTCTGAGTTTGTTTGTGTAGGCTCACCGCTGCAGGTAAGCTGACGAGCTGTTCTCCAGAATGCCCAGTTTTTCGTTGATGACTTCAAGCTCACTGCGGAGGAACTGGGCTTTATCTGAATCATTCATGCCCTCCAGCTCCTTCAAAATTTGCTCTCTCAGACGTAAGTACTCCGCACGTATTGAGTCGATGTCATGCTGCGCTGTCTATGGGGAGACATACACAAAAATACTGTTACTGCAGTGAAAATGGGGTTTGTGCACTTGAAATAGAATTCTTTTTTCTATACAGCTTGCTTGTCTTTTTTTGTAACTATGAGTTTTCATGTCTACCTCCAACTCAGTGATCTTGAGACCGCAGTCATGCACACCGTCGTCTCCGAAGCAGATGTGAACATGCCGACTCAGCAAACCCTCAGCGCTCTCCAGCCTCAGTCTGAGTGCGTGCAGCTCAGTTAAACTGTGGGAGGAAGAGACAGAAGGGGACAACAGCACCTTCCTCTTCACCGGCTTCAGGACTTCCTTCTTAATCACTTGCTCTTTTTTCACCACCTCTTTCTTCATTTCCACTTTCTTCTATGCTAGTTTTTTCAACTCTATCCTCCGTCTTTCTTCTTCCAGCCTCCTGGCCTCCTCTTCAGCAGCAACAGCAGCAGCTTGTTGTTGCTGCTGTATTATAATCAGTTGCGTTTGTTGTTGCTCGGCAGCCATTTGTTCCTGTTGTGAAACTGTGAAAAGATACAAGATATGTTTTTCAAAGTTAAAATTCAGTCTAAATGATAAAGTGATAAAGCATGCAGACTAAAGTACACTTCATAATATTCACCAAAGGACAAGAAGATGGCGTTTCTCATGAACACTAATATCTTGTCCTTTTCTCCGTTGTTTTATTTTATTTTTTTTTGAGTACCAAGCAGTAGTGTATAGTTTTTGTAATACTGACCATAAACAGGCAGCTGCACCACCAGCTGTTCATAGTGGGCCTGGGCTCCAGTGAACTGGTTTTCGATGGACCTCTTGTCCTCATCGGCAAACATCTGGGAGCCTTGGCTGCTCACTTTGAATTCCTCAAAGTGAGTCTCCAGGTTCTTGATAATTTGACGGTATTCCTCCGGACGCATCTTGGCCAGCTGGAACACACACGCACAAAAACACACACACGCACCACATTAGAGTCATATCTAAACAACATCAACATCAACAACAACAAAATAAGACACCAGAAGTGGAAAGTGAAAGGTAAGTAAATTCACTTAACTTTAGACAAAACAATAACAATAACAACAATATTAATAAT
>JAPZDV010000021.1:3541277-3570556 GCA_029814665.1 Acanthurus lineatus
TTATACAAAACAAATAACAATAACAACAACAACAACAACAATATTAGTAATGATAATAACAATAGTGCTTGGATCTGTGCTTGGATCTGTGAAAAATGTTTTTTTTTGGACAATTCGAAACCAATTAATACAGAAAACAGCTGTCTTCCTCTGTTTCTAATATCTATAACTTCCAACAGGATCAATCATTAAATGAATGAAAATGACCAGATGGAAAATTTGGAAAATGTCTATTGTACAACATAAAACAAGAACCTTTACAGAGAACAATGGTCTGTGTCTTGGCAGATTTTTAGGTCGAGGTTTAAGCTCAAGATATACGGTGAGTAGCATATCAACAGGGGACATGTGACTCCTTTACTGCGTTGTGTGTCTAGGTCTGATTTCCTGTCCTATTTCTAGGAGACTCGTATATTGTGTGTACCATTTCCTTGACTAAGTTAACATATATATTTGTGTGTGTGTGTGTGTGTGTGTGTGTATAAAATGTATATAATATACATGTGTCAAATATATATATTATTTTAACAGAGCCTAACTTCAGAGATTTTATTAATCACTTACCATGGAGATAGTGAGGGAGTTGATGTGTCTGATATCCATGAGACAGTACTGCCAGGCAATTAGACTCTTCACGTTGATGTACAACTGATTCCAGATGGACATGATGGCCTCATAGTACTGCTCGTTCCTTTGGGTGACACAGAGATAAAACTGAATGACAAAGTACCATGTATCTCAGCCAAGACCTGCATATAAATTTCATGTGTTCATTGACCGAGAGCTATAAAGTTGTCATTACTTGACAAAACAAACAACTGCTGTGTCTTACTTGTTGGCCAGGCTGATACTGATTGGATTGGGGGGCGGTACAATCAGGCACACAGAGGGCACAGTCATATCCAGGCCTCCGGGGCCTGTAACGTGCCACTTACTGCGTTGACTGTTGTCCTTCAGGATGGCCTCATTACCCTTTAGGATCACCTTCTGTGGAGCCAAGTGAAGATAATTTAATCAATAAATAAATCTGGCTCCATAAGACAAGTCTGACAAGTTTCAAGAATTATGATTAAGCAGAACAATTTCAAGGTTCACTGTGTAGGAGGAATCTATTTGTTAAATATGGCTGAAATGGAAAATAATATTAATAAGTATGTTTTCATTATTGTTTAATCACCCGAAAATAATACTTGCCATATTTTCTTTACCTTAAAATGAGCCTTTATGTCTACAGAGAAAGCAGGTCAGCTTTCACAATCCTCTGTTGGATTGCCATGTTTTAACAGAAGCTCAGAATGGACAAATAAAACTTTCTCTAAAGAGGGTCATTTGTGTTTTTTATGAGTTTAGCAGCCACTGTAGGTTCTCTTATGTAGGTTTCCCTGGCTTAAATAAACCGTATGCATGATACTGCGACATGATGAATGGAAAACTGACCTGGTCTTGTTTGAAGTCACACAGAGCTTTGACAATAACTGGGCTGCTGCTCTTCTCCTCAGGGTTTCTGGGTTTCAGTCGCACAATGTTTTTGGAGCTGCTGACCAGATGCTGAACCTGCCTCTTGTTTTCCATGATCTTCTCCCTCTCCCTCTGGAAATAATTGAAGAAAGTAAAAAAGGTTTAATGGTAACAGAAGTGTCACAGTTCTTAAACTTGAATCTGATCAACATCCACTTGGTTACCAGCTTTATCAATATCAGCTTTTTGCTAGTTCTAAATGGGACTGTGCTGAACCTTAATCAAAATGTTAACAATTGTTGACACAAACATGTTATACAGAGTTCGATTCTCCACTTACCCATATACGTGCATTATAGCCTTACAGTTTTATTGCTGTAAGTTTTTCTATTTGAGTCGTACAAAGAAGCAAAAATCCAAAAGCAAAAAGGAAGATGACAACTAAACACACAATAAACAAAGATATAAATATGAACAGATGTAATAGGAATTAATTAGAAGCTTGAACCAATACATTTTTAACAGGACAAAAGAGTTTATGGTGATAAAAAGACCAATTTAATTTAGTTAGTCTTGCTAATTTACAAATTCAGTCATTCTGACAGAATATGAGATATTTTTAAAAAAATATTGCACAGATGAGTTGATCAATCAATTAAGAGAAGGCAGTCATTATGTTTTGCCTTGCGAAAGTCATAAGTCAGATGATCAGGAATTCAGCAGGTATCTTAAGCTTATAATTCAGGACTATGACACTTTTTTTGATGAGCTCCAGCTGATCTGTCACTAGAAGACGCTGTTGTACCTCCAGTCCTCTGAGGAGCTCCAGCAGGTCCTCCAGTGAGGTGTCCTTGTCACAGGTGAAGACCTTACGGACAGTCTCATGCTCCTTCTGCAGCACGCTGTACGTCTCATTGGCCTCTTTGAAGAACTATTGATAAACACATAATGATGCGCAAGTTTGACATGTATGTAAAAGAGATAACTCAGTAGACCTTATGAGGTTAGCCACAGTGGTTTTTAGTGAAGGAGTCCTGCTTCACCTGAAACATCATCAAACGAGAATAGAATATCTGAAAATAAATCAATGCACTTTAATGAAATATAGTATTACCTTTTAGTCATAAATAGCAAAGGCCTCACATCACACAACAAAGCCTTTATATGTGATTAGTGATGCTACTGTTCGGACTGCAAAATGGATAGTCAGTTGATCAAAGGATATGAGAAGTGTCTGTACTGTATGTGGAGCTCACTACATGACAGTGACTGATCAATCACAGTATACGTTCTTTTTCATCAGTTAACGCCACCATTTGTAGAATTTTAAGGTTTGGGTTTTGTGAGGGAGGCAGCATCCACTGCTCCATGTCACGGCTTTACACTGAGGAGTCACAGTGTTGAAAAAAAAAAAAAACCTTACAAGTGTTGTCAAATTGGAAAAGAAAGCTGATAGTCAGTGAAATCTGAGCACAGAAGCACAGGAGTGCAAGTGGTTCTGCTGGTCAAACATATCATAAAATTGAGGTTTCTCTAGTTTTTTATTCATTTATTAAGTTAGTTTTTGAGGATACATTTTTCAACATTTTTTTGCCTTTATTCTGTACGTCATGTTTCTGACAACCTAATGAATGTATGCCCAAATATTCCCTCTCCTTTAAGTTTTATTTTGACCTTCACCAACTTCTCATGGAGTGAATATGAAAGTAGTTATGAGAGCAGATATAAGTTTAATGTTTGTTATGTTACCTGGTTGTAAGCAGCATTCTCCTTCAAATGAACATCAATACACTTGGTAATTTGAAGAAGCCAACTCCACTGAGTCTGCAGAGTGTCTCTGTAAGCCTGAGTAAAAGCACAAAGACAGAAAAATAAAAATTTAATGTCCCCACACTCATACACACATGTAAAAACTGAGAATTGGTCTGAGATTTCCACACGGATAACACATGATGAATGGATCGGCCCACACCTCGATCTTATCTGAAGCCGGATGGTTGTTCTTCAGGTGGTTATCCACTTTGACTTTCAGTTTATTCAGGTCCTTCTCTTTTTCCTCCAGGGCACTCATCAATTTCTGATACATACAAAGAGATTTAGTAATCACAGGGGACATGAAAACATCGAGATGCAGCTGGAGGAACGCTCTGCTTTGCTCTAAGTGGATGACTGACTGCAGCTGCTTAAATCTAATCTATCACAGCTGATTGCTCCCTTATGACATGCAGATTAACTTCATAAAAAGCTATTAATGTAATTTAGACTCACAGAACTGCCAGGAGTGTTAATCAACTACAGTCAAGCTCTGAAAATTGAAACTGAACATGGATTTCTGTAGCATCGTGGGGTCAAAATGAACTCAGTTCTCTCCTGGTTCTCAGTGGACTTTCAAACATGTCAGCTTTACTGACCGAGTAGCTCTCCTGCTTCCGTGGGATGTACTGGTCGATGTTCTTGTCTCCCCAGTCAAACATCAGCTCCTCCTCCTCCCTGTCGTTCACCCACATGATCTCTTTGGACATTTCCTGAATGATCTGCTGGAGGTCGAGCAGCTGCTGAGTCCGGCCATGTGACAGTTTCTAGCACGGTAAAAGAAAGTTAATTTAAAGACATGACCAAGAATTACAAGAGAAGACAAATAAAGATTATGTCCCTCTCTTACCTGTAAACTGTCCCATTCTTGTTCCAAAGCATGAAGATTTCCTTTGTCTCCTTTCTTGATCTATGTGAAGAGAAACAAACTGGTATGGTGAGAAACTCTAAAGATGCTAAAACATGGGGCAGGTGAAACTAATAAATCTTACAGTAAAATAAGTGAATCCATACTGAGTCCCTGAAAACATAGCAAGCGATATAATCTAAACTAAGCTTAGGTTAATTGTAAAAGCCAGAAACTTTAATATTCCCATGAATTTCAGAGGATAAAACCCCATAAACTAAAAAGACCTTAATTTACTTAACAAACAGAAAGTTAAGGGGCTGAGAAATTTTCCATTAATTTACACACTATTCTAACAAATCCCTCATTATTTTAAATATTTTTGTTGAGATATGTCGGTGGTTTTTCAAAAGTCTAAGCTTACGCCTTAAAAGTCTTCAGTTAACTACTGCAGTATATTTTAAGGGGGTCCAGTTTTCTTTCAATTTCCACATTATTTTTTGGTTAATACTACTAAGATTAGATTCTTTCTTTTAATTAATTTTCTTTTGATTTAAAATAGAGTGAAAAAAGTGAAATTTGTGAGCAAATGATGAAGATTTTGGTCCAGATCTCTATTTTTGTCTTAACAATCTCTTTTAAATTGCTGAAAAAAACCAGAATGGTCAGATTTACAAGTTGTTCACAGTTTCTATAGCATTATTTTGTCTGATAATTCAAAAGCATTTGCATTAAACTGAAACAAATGCAAGCTAGGAAAGATTACAGAGGTTTCTGCTTCTTAACAACAACAGATCTGGTATTTCTGCATCACAGCAGTAGTGGCGCTGTGCATGCACATAACGTCCAAAGCGTACAGTGAAGTGAACCCACCAGTTCGTCTCTGGCTCGGTCCATCTCAGAGCTCCTCTGGATGGAGCTGTGAAACTTCTGGTGGTTGATGAGCTGCTGCTCGATGGCTGCAGAATCGTCTCCCCATGGAGCTGTTTCAATCAACCGCTGAAATATAAAACAGACACAGAAACGTGTATTTTACTAATCAGCACCCAGAGCTGCACAGCAGAGACACACACTGAACATATTAGTGAAGGTAAAAACAAAAGGGAGTTAATTCTATACAGACAGCAAAAACGACTGATTTACAACGCTTCTCATGAACATAATTGCTGTTCAGATACAGAGTTTTCAGTGTTTTTCTTTAACATCTGCCTGGTATGCCTCTACTGTCACCAGCAGGTGGCAGCAGAGAAGCAAGTAAGCGCAGGCTCTTTCTCTTTTCTTTTCTCTCCTCAGAATTCATGAGCCTCTGTGACTGAAAACAGCTCAGGAATCTACCAGAAGAAAATTGGCCTGAGACTTAGAGGCACAATGAAAACATTTTTCACTTTTTTTTCTCTCTGCAGTGCTTCACGGGTTCTAGCAGGTGTTGTGTTGTGTGTGTTTTTTCTGTTAAATACTAATAAAATGAATTATTCTTAAAAGCAAACTTGATGTCACATAAACCACCACTTTAATCAAGTATCTCTGACAACGCACAGTAAAGGAATGCTTTCATGTCTATCTGTAAAGGTTGCGTGCACAGTGTTCCGGTTTAATGAGATCTGTCAATCACTGCAGCGGCACAGTTTAATTCTTTCTCTTAAAGCAACACGAAATCCAGCTTTTGAGCAAGAGCAGCCCCTTCTAGGTGAAAGGAGTGACTTTAAAAGGTCATTTTAATGCATCAGGATATTATTTTCACATTATCATTCATCAGTTTTAATTAGTGTACATTTTAGATGTTTTAACAGCAGTGGAAAAGGAGACAAAGTCTATAACCTGGATATATCAGAAAATCTAAAAACATGTTGAACAACATTCTGGAAACTGCTTTGAAGTCTCACCAGGAAAACCTGTTGCCAAGAAACCCCACCACTGTTACCAAACCACTTAGTTTGAAGGTGAAATTTAGATACCAAACACTTTCATTAAAGGAACATCCAACAGTTGAAATGCACTCTCTCAGTTCTCTCACTGGCAGTCCTCCTCTGAGTTACTGATGTTTTTTAATGATGCTGTTAACATGTGATTTTATGATCAATTACTTAATCTCTTCTACTGCACGTGTGAACACACAGTAACATGAATCTATACAATACACTCATTAGACCTAAATATTAAAATTACAATTTAAGGCACAAAAGTTGCAGCCACCTAGATCCTTTGTTGAGGTTTTACTGACAAATCCAGTCAGCGTTGTGTCACACAGTGATGCCTTGTTTAGATGAAACCTTTTAATTGTGTGTTAAACTGCGCACTCATATATGTGCTATAGCTTTCAGAAACATTAATGTTTTGTAATTTTTAAAGTCTTTGTTTGGGAAAGGAACACTTTCAGTTTAAATGAAAAATTATGTTTCTATTATTTTCAGTGTTTTATCAGCAGAGGATAAAAATTAGAAGTAGGGAAGAGGCAGGGCTGCAGAGTGTCTCTGTGTGTGGGTGTCTCTTGTAGTTCTATCTCTGTGAAAGTGCTGTTTAAAGCATCAGATAGATCTACAGTGTGTTCTCTCTGCTGGAGGAAAAAACTCTGTTCACCATCATCATCATCATCCTCGGCACCATGTGTCAGCATAACTGCCTATTTCAGTTTAGAACAGAACAAAGTCTGATACGCAAGAAGTAACACAGCTGTTAGACAAGTCAACCACTGACCTTAATATGAGAGTTTGTGTATGTATATGTGTGTTTGCATGCATGTGCACACCTTATGCTGTGTAATCCAGGCAACAGCATCATTGAAGCTCCTTCCAGCGTCCTCCCAGCCTCCTCCAGAGCTTCCTCTGGTGCTCCTCCTCCTGTTCATGGTGCCTGTGATGGCCATGTGGACCCCTTTCAGCTGGTCTCTACAGATCTCCAAACTAGGAATTAAATAAAAATAAAGGACATTTGGCAAGACTTGCATGTATATTATTTCATTTACAGGTGGGATTAAGAAAAGAGGAAATCAGATGAGGAAGAAAGAAAGAAAGAGGGAAGTCTTCCTCACGTCCTGACGACGTTGTCATTGGGCTGTCCCATTTGTCTCAGGTCCTTGGCGCAGTTCTTCAGCTGCTCAATCGTCTCTTTAGCCATCCCCATGTAGCGCTCTGCCTCGGCTGGGGAACTGCCCTGCAAGGCAATGACACAACATTCAGAGCATAAACTGACTGTGCTAAGAGAGAAATGAAAACATGCAAGTAGTTTTCTTGTAAAACGATTTCT
This sequence comes from Acanthurus lineatus, assembly GCA_029814665.1. NCBI lineage: Eukaryota > Metazoa > Chordata > Actinopteri > Acanthuriformes > Acanthuridae > Acanthurus > Acanthurus lineatus. Next base: position 3,548,638 of record JAPZDV010000021.1, read on the forward strand.
GGAACAGTAAACCAAGAAGTCTAATCCAATTAATTTAACTGTCTACTAACTGAAAAGTTTTACTGAGTACAAGTATCTGACAGGGTGCTCCTCTGTAGTCTTAAATATTCTGGTCCAATGCCCAAATCATTACAACTTCATCTTGTAAATTTGATGTTGTAAATCTTGTGAATGATTTTCGCTTGGTGGGTTTTTGGATCCGACAGAGCAAATCACTGTGTATAACAGAAGTGCTGTGTTCACATGCCAAAACTTCTCAAATTCTAAAGAAAACTAAATGCATTTTATACAGTGATAATTAATTCAGCCAGAAACACAGGTGTTACGAGGTCATGTCATTTGAGATACTTCTTCAATTCTGGTGGACTTTGCAGAAAAAACAAATAATTCACAAGAAGTTGTTCAGCATGATGCTTAAGAGGAATGTGTTTCTGTGTGTGTGCGTGTTTATGTTTGTGTGAGAAGTGTAGGTCAAATGTTTGCAGAACTCATTTGACAATGGAAAGCGAACAGGCAATTTACTGACAGTGGAAATATCACTGAGAGGGTTCGGCTACAAAAACAATCCAACAATCCAGAGAGATCAACAATCCGCTCTCATTATCAGCCTGGTTCCTACTGCACCTTCTAACACACACTGAGAACTTATTCATCCAGTTACTCACATAACAACCCAACAAAATTTCCGTAATTCTTTGTATTTGCCAACAGAAGCTGCAACACCACCGCTGCACTTCTTCACTTAAAATACAAAGTTACAGAAAGTGCTTTGACTCAGACAGGCGTTTGTTTGTGCTGAAGGAAAACGAGCCAATAAGAAACGAATGATGACTCACAGTCTGAAGGGCGTACTCGGCTTTCCTCAGGTACTCCTGGCACTGGCCCTGCAGGATCATGGCCTTCTGATGGATTCCACTGAGGTTGGAGCCACTGTAGGGGGCAGCAGAGTAAACTCATCAACAATGACCACACTAGAATAATCTTGAGCTGCAGTTTTTTTTAATTAAGCCCATTTTTTCTTAACTTTTTTATTATGTTACTCTCTGTGACATGTTGCACATATCAGATGGTTTTAAACACTTTGCAGCCTATATTTCACAAAAAGGCTCAATTTTGAAAATTTAAAGAAAATCTAGATTTGTGCAGAAAGTTAATGTTCTGTTCTTCTTTCGAACCCCACAAATCATTTTGTGACCTTAAGATTTAAAACAAACGATGTACCAAATAATTTCCTATCATTTTCCATATGAACAATAGTAAAAGGCCTCACATTATCAAAATAATTTGCACGGTTGTTTGATTTTAATGGTTTTTTGATTGCCAACTTCACCTAACAAAATTAAACAGATAAAGTTTTCAATTATGATATTTTTATCAATTCTTTCTCAACTGAAATATTTTTAAAATGAACATTTTCTGATTAAGTCCAACAACATGGTCACAACTCTATACATGGGGTAGTTCATAAGTCTTTGTTTTATCACAGATCGGAATGTAACACCCGTTCTGATACATTGGATGGCTTAAATGATACTTGTTCACTGTTATCTTGTAATCAAAGAGCCCTTGAAGCATGATAATACCTCAGAAGAAGTCTGTGTAGTCATGGAAGACAGAACAAAGTTGGCAGCAAAATATCAACAAACATGTCTTTCCATAAGCATGACATAAACCAACATTTTTGACAAACAACATTTACTGAACTGACTTTAACAGCAGATACGAGTTTCTAAACCAGGTGAAAGCATTTTTTTTCTTAAACTTCTGCAAAATGTCCACATAACCAATACAGCCCACCAAAGGTGCTAGATGCAAAAGATCAAAACATCTGCATCTCTTTTCCATCAAATTCATCATTTAAACTATTCTTGACCTTAGTCAAATCCTTAGAATAATAACAAGCTCCAACAAGCTGATATTAACTAGTGTATTTGTCTAATTCTAGTGATCACAACAAATAATAACAAGCCCACTTCTTCAGCATGTTCATATTAGCCAGAGCTCCTACACAAATACCTGAAACTGCATGATATGAAGTTATTTAAAAAGAAAAAATATGTATTAAGAGACAGCATATTTCATCTTATAGAAATAACAAATCTTTGTGTCAAACATGTTGGCCATGCCTGCCCTCCTCTACAGCACCACAGGGACATATTTCCTCTGTGGGTGACAGACTGTACGGTCTGAAACTGACACACACAGGAGAGTGAAGCTGTTGCACAAGGACAAACATAGCAGTTCAGTGTGAGCTACAAATCTAAACCCCTAGCAGAGACACTGCTGTGCAGAGAAGACGCCACTTATCATTTTGAAAAATTTGCAAAAAAACAAAGTAGCTTTCAGTCCTCACGAAGACACTGACACTTTTATTACACTGCAAACTGTTTTAGGATCACTGTGTATTATATAATACAGATTCTGGCTATGTGCTAGCTATTTTGACAAACAAACTGAATGCATACCAGCCCAAGTGTTTACAAATTTTATCATAATGTAGCCTACATACAACCTTGGTGGAGTTTTAAAGTGCTTTGTCACAAAACACTATTCAAGGAAACAGATGCATGTCAGCTTAGCCCCGAGGTCAAAACTGTGAAACTTGTCAAAGAAAAGCATTTCCTTGTAATTATGATCCCTGCCACTATTGTTATGCATTTGGTGTTTGATCTGCAAATGCCAGAGCTTATTGGCTTTTAGGGACTGTTGAGATCACCCAGCGTGCAGCAGTGCAATGAACACTGGGACAAAACATGCAGTCATGATCAATATTTGATGGCAACCAGCTTGACTGTTGCATGGAGGGCCACATACTGTCCCGTTGTGGGTCACAGAGAGAGGCAACAGGTGGCAGCGAGCAGAACGCACATTTATTACATGTACAATTAACAAGTAAACGCGTTCATACCTCATTCCGCCTCCCATCATTCCGCCTGACATACTGGTGCTCATCATTCCGCCTGACATTTCGCCTCCCATACTGGTGCTCATCATCGCTTCTTGCATTCCGCCCCTCATACTACCGCTCATCATGCCGCCCATCATTCCGCCTTCCATGCCGCCTGCGATTCCGCCCATGGAGGCCTTCGAGAAGGTATAGGTGTTGTATCCGTCCGTGTAGGGTTCGAATCCATTACCGGCTCCGTGCACGACCTCGCTCCGTGCGTAATGGTAGGTCCCTACGCCGGTCAAGTCACCTTTGGACCCGACTCTGCGACTCATGTTCAGGGCCCTCTGAGACCCGTGCAAACTCATTTTGACAAGGAAAAGGCAGTCAAAGGGCCTCCGTGAAAGCTACGGGGCGGAGGAGAGGCACAGTACGGAACTGGTCTCTCTGTCTCCACCTGTCCGCTGCGATCGACCTGGCGTAGACTGCAACCAAACTGCTGAGGAGGACTGCTTTTGGAGGCGGTGTGACCACACCTCTCTGCCTCTCCCCAACCTGCTGCTAAGAGCCAAAAAACTTCTCCCTCAGTGCCACGCCCCACCCAACTCAGCTGGAGGCAGAGTGTGTGTGTGTGTGTGTGGGTGCTCTTACATTTCCATTATTGTGGGGACCGATTTCACTTTTCAGACTTGCAGACATGTTTGGGAAGTGAAAATAGAGTTGGAAAGTAATGATGTTTTGAAAAGCAGAGACATTTGGAAAATTGGGGGAACAAATATAAACTGAGAAAACTTAGAATAAGTTTGGCTGGAAAGCAAGGACAGTTTTACAAAGTTGGAATTGGTTTCAAAAGTGAAGATATTTTGGAAATCTGACACATTTTAGGACATTTTTTGGAAAATATAGATACTTTTGAAAAGTTAGGCTGAGGACATTTTGAAACGTTAGATCTTAATAAGGACATTTTGCAAATTAATTTGTCATCCTGAAACAGTATGTATCATCTGCAATAGCAGGCTGTCTTTTTCGAAGTGACAACTTTGCAAGCCAAAGAGCTTCAAGGCAAACTGCTGGAATGACAGATGATGCATCCACCTGACCACTTACAAAGGGAAACACCCGCCAAAGTGCATCTCTCTCCTCTCCTCCTCAACTCTTTTTATACTTTTACCTCTAGGCCTACTCAACACGCATGCCTCACCCGCTGTCTTTCTGTCTCGTCTACCGAGAAAAAAAAGGAGGAAAAAAACTCACACACTACTAAAGCACTGGCTGTCAGTCAAAGGGTGGGGCTCAGGAAAAACAAGTTTGACAGCCGTTGTGGAATTGACAGCGACTTTGGTCGATTGTTATCATTGCAGTTCCAAAGCTGTTCAAATAGTAAAGAGAAAGCTACACGTATAAAAACAACCCTAACTGATTTTTCATTAATGGTTTATGAAAACATGTCCCATTTTTGTTTATATTTGTGATTTATTATTTAAAAATGTTTTGTTTTTCGAGCACTGTTGGGTGCTGTGGCAGCTCATTTGGCAGAGCGGTTGCCCTCTGTTCCTCAGAGGCAGCCAACCTGCAGTTTTTTACACCATGTCTATATCTCTCTCCACACTTTGCAGTTTATAAATAATGCCCCCCCCCCCCCCTCACAGGTATCTTCTTTGCAGCATGCACTTACTGAAAGTAGCCAAAGTATATCTTTCTCTCTGATATGAATCTGTCATGTTATTGATGATGTATTTTTTCATACTGAAATATCACCCAGTAATTACAAACATTTTTCTAATTTTAAGAAATTACATCTCAGTGCATCTCCACCCAAAAATTCACTGTAGCCTCAGTCATAAATTCAGTTAACTTGGTTTTGGTTAATCTAGATGTTTCAGTCCATCTTGAAACGGTTTCATGCACATAAGCGACTGTTGAGTTTCAGCAGAGCATAAAATCACTTCACTGATGGATTTACAGTCTTTGTCTGCAGGCGTTGTGACCTTCTGCTGCAGCTTGAGATTAGCTGGCATGGTGGAAAATTTAAGCAACACTGAGAAAATTGTCAGGTTTTCAACCACCATGTAGTTCGGCCATACTACACAGGCACAAACTATGACACACACACATTAAGAAGCCTTCTCCTTATTTCTTCATTTTGCAGATGCAACTTTAAATCTTTTTTTTCTTTTTGCTCTGAGTAAAAAGCAGTCTTGTCATGTCCTGTAGCTGTGAACTTATTTTAGGTTACAGTGGCAGCATGGCTCTGGGAATGGCATTGCCTAGATATCTTTAAAACTATTGTCATGAACTCTGTTGCAGACGTTCATGTTCCCCTCAGGAGGATTTGTGTGCTGATCACTTTGGTAATCCTCTGTCCCTCTAGCACCATCATCAGCTCAAAATTTCAATTCACTCAACACTTTTATTTATTAGCAAATACTTGCAAAACTATCGACTTTCCATAAACCACAGCTGTGCTATGCACTTAGGGCTAATTAGTCAAATGATAGCATGCTAGCATCCCATCACTGCAAATGTAGGTGATCAACAAAGTTGATATTACACATGCTACACATGCTATATATCGGCACGCTAGCATTATCGTTGTGATCCATTAGCCAGTGAATACAGTGTTACTGTCCAAATTCACAAAGCTGAAAGAGTTTTTGCCATTACCTGCAGCAAAAATTACCAGAATTAATAATTTACAGAACTAAAAAAGCAAGGAAAGAGAGGAAAACAGGAAAGAGTCTTATCGGCAAAGTACAAAAAAAGAGTCCAAATGGTGTTTTTGCGCTTATTCAGTCAAGACTGGTCTTGTCTTCACTTCACAAGCTTGCCTTGGCGCAGAAGGAGCATACTTGTGGTATAATACTACCCTCTGACTTGACCTGATACAGTCCAGTAACCCCCATAATATTTGTTCTATAAAATAATAACATTCATAAATAAATAATCACAGGCATCAACATGTTAATGCCAAGAACTTGAACCGAGCCCCTACTTTGTCTCTTTACACCACTTTCTCACCCAATAAATTCAGCAGCTACTGAGGAATGTAGCATATCTCTGTGTGTGTGTCTGAATTTATCTGTAGGTGTGTGCAATTGACAGTTATGTGTATGAGCACGCAAGAGTGAAAGTCCGAGAGAAAGGGGAGCAGGAAAGGGTGAACAACAGAGTGCTTTTTTGCTGTTTACGATTTGCAGTTTATAATTGCAAACAGTTGTTTTCCATGAACTCAAGCATAATTGCAGACTTGAGGTGGATGACTGGGTGCCAAAGTATTTCAGCTCATCATCTTTTGGGTTTCAGTGATAAAATCTAGCGACTCTTCTCACAGACCTTGCACATCTTTTAGTATCGATTTAGACTTGGAGCTTTGTTTTGCTTGTTGTGATTCATGAAGTTAATAAACTGCCCCAACATTTATCCTCAGGGGAAAAAAGTCCCACCTTATCATTATGCTGTTCCCTGTGGCAAATGACATTCAGGAACACGCCTTTGCCTGCACATAGACTTGCACAGATACCAAAATGGCATGCAGACTGGTTTTTCTTTTTAAAAGCTAATCTTTGTGTCCTAATTTACAGCTCTGAAAGATTCAGTGTCACTGCATGAAATGATGAAGTTTTGAACTTGACCTCTGAGTCACTTCAGGTAGAAAACCAAATTATGCCAGAAGAAGGTGATTTCCACAGCCTTATGCATATTTAATGTGCTGCACAAAAGCCTTTAAAACTAATCACTGAGTTCAGCACATTAACTGCACGTATATGGGAGTCCTTTTTCGTCCTCCGGCTGAATGAGCTGAATAATTCTTGGGTGTGTATCTGAGGCGTAGTCTCAGTGTTCCCACCCTCTCCTGTCTCCTTTCATTCCTAATTACTAGAGACAGGATGAAGCTTGCACACTTTAATGAGTTTGTGAAGTTATCTGACAGAAGAAGGGAGTGCAATGCTGTGTATAGACACCCTCTTGTTCAAAAGAGAAGGAAATTAAATATTGTGGAGCACTAACATTAAAAATCTTGGACTAGTATTGAATGCAGCACTTAAATTCAGTTATCAGGCAAATGAAGCTGTGTAGGTCAGGATCATTTCCTAGATGGGGCACTTCCCGATCCGTGAAAGTCATTCATGTGCTCATATCCTCCCATCTCAAGTACTTGAGCTTAATGTTTGGTGTCACCAAGGCATCTTCACCTCATTATCAGCTGGTCAGATAACTGCAGCAAGACTGAATCAAAAAGAGAGACCTTTGTTATTTTTAGAGATGAATTTTTAATCCTATTGTTTGTCAATGAAGCACTGCATCTTTCTAGCATCTTTCCCCATATTTTAAACCTATTATTACAGTCGTTATATGCATCTATCTACATTTGTTTATGTCTTGAAGACTAGTTAAACTAATATTCTTTACATTAGTGATCATTAAATCACTGACTGTAACATGAAAGGGATTTTCACAGTGACAATTACACACAGACTCATATCCAACTCTGCAGCGCTATCAGCCTTTAGCAAACAAGCTCTGATAAACCCACTGTTCACTGCCTGCTCAGCACCAAGCAGCACACAGAGGTTGCAACTAGTTTTTGAAGCAAGTGCAACAGTACATTTAGGTGAAAAACACAATGCATTCAACAATGCATGTTTCATGTAATCCAATGGGTCTTAAAAGCTTAATATAGGTTTAGACATGGGAGAATTTCCCAGGTCTGTAGCCTAAAGGAACACTTACTTCTTTAAGTTAACGATTAGATTATGTGCACAGTTGCATAGCATTACAGGGGTAAATTCATGTCAGCTGCAGAGTGTTGTGCATGCTTTAAATAAAAAAAAAACAACAAGATTGAGATGTAACACAGTAGGCCTGTACTTTTCCTCCCCAGGCCGTTATGACCTTTCGGATTGATATTAAAATATTCAACGCCCTGAGATCACATCCAACTTGGCTACGTCCCACAGGTGAGCTGAGGGAAGCTCTTAGGTGAATACGGGTCCCACACCCATAAAAACACACCCATGACTGAAATCAGGGAGGAGTCCTTTTCAAACCAGCTGTCAAGTGAAACCCCCTTTTCCAACACAAAAACACAGCTATCTCACGTTAGTGGCGCTCTACCCAGACTGCATCACTGCAACACTGCAAGTACAGACAGCTCAATTTCTTCCACTTAGATGCTTTATAAGAGGAGGAGCCTTCTAATTGTTTTTTTTGTTTTTTCTGTTTGAGGGACGGTCTCATCCTGTCAGATCCTTGGCAGATCTTTACTCTTTATGTCGTGAACAATGCTTGTGTATCTATGTCTGCATGTGTATATGTGGGTGTGTGTAGGGAAAGTTTTCAGTCACCAAGTGTAAGGATTAAAAGTGCTGATGAGTCATGTAGATTATAGCTGGTGTTAAGGGTGTGGCTTATTATCTAACATTATTCTCAGGATTCAAAGACAGGGAACTAGAAACTTTTATGAAATATCTTAATGACAAGATATGATTTTTTAATTAAAACCTGCTTCACATCAAGAATCAATCACTCCAAATCTGTTCATCCTTTCACATTTGCACATCTGAGATCTGTTGAACACCTACTGCTTTCTGAAGTCTTTACTGTAATGTGTGAAAAAGAGGATTTGATCATTTGGATTGTTGTAGTTCACACGATTAGGCTAAATATGCGTCATATATCTGTCAAGTTTATTACCGAATGCCATGTACTAGTTCAAATAATGAACAAAAAAACAGAGCCGGTTATGCACTCATGCCTGGGTGCGGCTCTGCTGCGTCTTCTCTACTCACCACCCTTATGATGGCATGCCAAGGTAACATCCATGTCTGCACCTGCATAAGCAGGTGGTGCAGGGTGTGCAAAACATGAATGCAGTGGTAAAAAATGGCTATAAATGATTTTTTTGAACAAATGTTTAAAGTGTTAACTTTAAAACTTTAAAAGTTGACCATCAGATGACAATCAGATGACTGAATCTTAATCTATAATTTAAGATTTTGTTGATGCAAACACTTAAAAGTATGGCCCCAGATTATGTGACATGTTTCCAGTTTATTAATCTGAGCAATACCTCAGGTTACAGCTCAAAACAGCTCTCCAAATTTCCAGAGTTGTGGTCACAAATCTGGTCGAAGCACAACTTGACTCCAGATATGTGGTTTGCAAATACACTGAAAAAAAACTGGCTGCTCCTGTTCACTTTCAATGATCACTGAGACATTAAAACTGCAGGTTTAGAAACATCCCTGGAGGCTGACTTTCAGGTTAGAAAGACATGCAAAACTTTTCAATGGTGCAATATAAAAGTGGCTACTGTGCATGTCAGTCAAACTGTCCTTTATTAGTGACTTATATGTTTTTGAAATTATTTAAGTGCTTCTGAATATGAAACGCTATTTCAAATTTGTTTTGTATACATAGGATATTTGCACACACTTCAAATATTCTGATGCTGCTCTTCCATGGGGTAGGGTGGAGTCAGGTGCATTGCTACCAGAAACCACAAGACACACACACAGATACACCAACACGCATGACACAAGCTAACACACACAGAGGCACAGTCACATAAGAGGACAAGTTGGAACTTTTCACTACTTTATTTCACTACAACTTTTTCATTGTTTTTGTTGTATGTTTTTAATGGAGCACACTGAATCATGGGGTATATGTAAAAGGGGACAATGAGCTGTTGTTCTTGTGTTTGCAACTATGCAGGTGTGTGCGTGTGTGTGTGTGTGTGTGTGTGCGTATGTGTGTGTGTGTGTGTGAAAGAATGAGCATATAAGGGAGGAGCGAAAGATAAGACTCATTCATTGCCTGAGGGATTTTGCATCGACAGTGAAAGAGGTGTCTGTGCAGGGAAATGAGAACTGAGAGGAGCTCTATGCCCAGTTTGAACATATCTGCCTTCATTTTAATGGTTCTTGCCAACATTTATATAATATTTGTGCTCATATTGAGTAAATTCAAAGTACCTAGAGCTAGAGCTTTTACTAATGGGAAAATAATGTGTCCATGTGTCCACTGTGTATCGTGCTTTCTGGTTCAAACAGGTAGGACCAGAGTTCAGGCAGGTTGTAGCTAACTGATCCTGTGACAGAAGCGTACCTGTGCAGGAGGGTGACATGGATATGCCTCCTGGGGGTATGAAGACAGAGCCAGGGAGGGGAGGAGGGAGAACTGGGTAAATGGGAGGGAGGGGCAGTCAGAGAGCCGTCACATGACACCTGGACTAATCTGGGTCACTGGCCTAATGGAGACCAACGATGCTGCTCCATCGCCATGTTAACAGAGGAAGTCTTTCACTGCAGGCCTGTTGGTAGAGTAGAGTTTGTCTCCAATGTAGTTTAACTTTGTATAGAGGACCTCTATGGTACCAATGTGAAGTGTGTACATGTCTGAGCTCATTGACGACAAACATGTTCGTTTCTGTTTTTCAGAGTATGATAGTGGATTAGATTACTGAAATAATCTTAATAACCCTTTATTAATTTTTTGTTTCAACTGCAGAAAAATTTTGTAACATTAAATTGTCTTACACACACCGCAAGTGTCACATTATCTTTTTACAAGTGCCACACTGAGATAATCATCAAATGATCAAAACAAGAATATTACTGACAAATGTATAATATGGTAAATGATGTTTATTTTGATGGATTAGTATCCTGAGATTGTGTCCAGGCTGTGCAAGGTGACTTAAATAATAATAATGGTTACTATAAAAAACTTTAAAAAACAATTGAAAAAGTACTTAACAGACATAAAAACAAACATGAAAATTTACAGTTTTTATTGATTTATAAATTGCACAATGCTTTCACTTATTTTCCAATAGTTAGCTGAGAAGATTGTTGCTCTTATGTCTGTGAATTAAACATGGGCCTAAAGACATGGGTGATTATCTTAGCTTAGCATAAAGACTTTGGGCAAAAGAAAACAGCTAACCTCTGTCCAAAATTGAAAAATACATCATTTAACAGCTCTAAAGCTAATTACCACGTCTTGTCTATCTAATCCAAACATTAGCACAGCATAAAAAGAACACTGTAGTATTATAAGTTATTTACTGGAACTATTTCTTGATGGACAGCAGTTTATCCATCATCTCAGTGCCTGTGCTAACGACAAAAAGACTCCTGGAAGACCCTGTTAGCAAAGAAATAGCCATAGCATGTGCTCAGAGCTGCAACAGTTCTAATTAGCATCATGCGCAAACAAAGTACACAAGAACTGGAGTTTAAATGAATAAACGAATGGTTAAATGAACTTACCAGTTATTGCAACTCTGTCCATAAGAAGTGTCCCCTAGGTGGCGCTGAAACAGAACCTGGTTATTTTAACAGTAGGAGACTCCTCGAAAACAGTTTTAGCCTGGCTGTGTTCAAGTGCCTCTAAATTTCATGCTTACAAGCTTAAATATAATTATTTTGCCAGATTTAGGTTGGATGAGTTTAAAATGTAAATTTTGTTTCTTTACAGATTACATTAATAAATCAACTGTTCATATGTGGGTGCTTACTGTGTTTACAGTAATGTAATAAGCTGTCAGCTCAAGTAACCTCATCTGTCTCTCCCCTGCTCTCCTCTGTGTTTGTATATATCTGGATCGTGGAGCCAATTCTGCAACAGTGAAACAAGGACAAAGGATGGAAAGGAAAAAATGTGATTATTTAAAACAAGACACAGAAAAGGCTAAATAAAAAAATAATAATATAACATAATTTATTATTACATGTTGATATAATATTTTGTTACTTTCAGAGGAAGCATGCTGCCCTCACAGGGCAATTAATAGGGAAACACTGACTAGAAAATATCTGGTTATAGTTGGATTGTGTGAAGGGTGTAAGTAAAAGTTAACTGTTATCAAATAAGTTCAACTTTCAGAGACTAATTTTAGCCCTCTGTCTGTGTGCATAGCAAACTTGTCTTCTAACAAGCTAACTGATGCACTTTTTTATTTTAGTTGAAGTAGTCACTTTGTTTCTTACTCTGATTAAACTGTTTTTATAGAACTTAAAAAATAAGGACATCTGTGTATTTACTTTTATTTCCTCCAGACATTCTTGAAGTGTACTGACTGGTCTATCTGTCTCTCTATATAATTTTGCATCATCTATATAAAAGTAAAAAATGAGAGAAAAGTACATATTAAGTGAATAGTTTTGCTCCAAGAACAGAACCTTGTGAAACTATGTGACTAAATTTGGCCTGTACAGAGGATTCCTTGTTAACATGTACAAACTGAAAGCGATCTGATAAATAGGACTTAAACCAGCTTAATGCTATTCCTTTATTACCAATTAAGTGTTCCAATCTCTGTGGTAGAATACCATGGTCAATGGTGTTCAATGCAACACTCATATTTAATAAGACAAGTACAAAGACAAGTCTTTTGTCAGATGCTAATAGGAGGTCATTAGTTCTTTTCACCAGTGCTGTCTCTCTGTTTTGTTGTACTCTAAAGCCTGATTGCAGTTCTTCAAATAAGCTTTTATAACGCAGAAAGTTGCACAACTAAATGGCACAAGGATTTTAGAGATAAAGCCAGACTAAGATATAGGTCTGTAGTTGGCTAAAACCCAAGGATCAAGAGCTGGCTTTTTAATTAGAGGCTTTATTATGGCCACTGTGGAACTGTGGTGCACACCTTGTTGACAAAGACAGATTAATCATATCTAGTAGAGAAGCGCTAACTAAGGGTAACGCTTCTCTAAGCAGCCTAATTGGGGATGAGATTTTAGACAAAGATGGATAGTTCAGATAAATATGTTTAAAAGAAATCAAGTAAATACATTGACACAAATACAGCAAATAGCTCCTCCGGGCATAGCTACTTCTACACCTACAGATTCCCCTGGGACAGTCAAAAAGAAACAACAAACAAAAAAACATGCAATATATGAACACCTACCCATACAAAGCTAAATACATTTGTTTACATGCACCTACACATTTAAATTTAAAGGCAGATCAGATGTAGAAAAAAGGATTGTGGGACCTATAATAATTGAACAGCTATAAATACCATCATCCTTCACTGGCCCCTGAAAGCTTCTGGGCCCCAGTGGGACCTACTATATTTTCAACTTGACACCAGTGAACTGAGTGTTTAACTAAGATAATGTTAAGAATGGATATGAATTCTTTCACATTTTCCTACCTGTTATTGTATTTTAAAAACTCAGCTAGGTTGTAATTTTTGCCTCTCTGTAAACAGCATAAAGAGGGAGAGAGGAGGGCAAAAAGGGAGAGAAAAGAGAGGGCAGGATGAAATCAGCCTGAAAAAAGAGCAAGAACCAAGTGAGAAAGTGTACAGGTATAGTCAAAACCGTCACATTGTTGTTGTGTCAATCAGCTACTGTTTTGCCCACATTCATTGCAGTGGACTCCACAACTGATGTAGACTCCCAACCTCCTTTCAAAGATATTAACACTATAAACTCTAAGATTTATGCTGAAGATCTGATCCTACAGTCACCTCTGCCAGAAATGATCATTCTTATATTTCTGTTGTATACAGATTTAACTAGTACGTTTCCATGTGTTTGTTATCTGGTGTTGGTAAGTGTTTTAAACTTTGTACAGAGCTAAGCTAACTGTTTCCCTCTGCTTACAGTCATGATGCTGAGTTGGGTAATCACCTCAGCTTAAACATTGTACACAAGATTGTTAAACTCATCTTTTAATCTAACTGTGAAATACTGCTTAATTTCATAACTGTGTAAAAGAACAGTTGTGTAGAAGCTAATCATAATTCAATAAAAATATTTGGTTGGATGTATTTATAAAAGTGCAAACTAAGAAAGTATTTGCATTATTTTTGTATATGTGTTGTGTATGAATTTAAGTATATTTCACTTGTTTCCCTTTTTGAAATGGTGCAAGCGTGTGTGTGTGTGTCTGTCTGTGTGTCTCTGTGTGTGTGTGTGTGCATGTGTTTGTGTCTTGAGAGGGGTGTATCAGATTCTGTTTAGGGCCCCAGCAATGCCTGAACCAGCTCTGGTATGTGCTATGATAGGGTGTGGTTGGCAGACAGTAACAGATGACACATGCACAGACACACACATACACACGGCCTCCTCAATCTTAACCCGTAAGGAGGAGGAGAAGGGGGGAGGATGAGGAGGTGCTGGAGGGTGGGTTGAAGGAAGATGTGAGAGATGATTGAGAGCCGAGCACAAATTGTCACCTCCCTGTTACACTGTCAGCTGCACCCTGAACACCAGCTCCATGACATTCAGATGCATCAGGAGTAAACTGCCTGCCATTAGTTTAATATGCTCAACACTGTATTTACCCACCCACTCACCCATGCACACCCACACACACACACACACACACACACACGCACGTCTTCTCTCACTCTCTTGGCTGCAAGCTTCTCTGCTGCTGCCACTCAATTGGATCTCAAGGTCATTCACACTGAATCATCTGGGAGCAGCTGCAGTCACATCAACACCTACAACACTTGTGTCCGTTTTAAAGACGTGGATCGCATTTCTCGCTTCACTGCAATTTTGACAACACAGCAATGTTATTTGCTATCATGTTATTAGGCTGAAAATCTAATTAATGGAGACAAGGACAAGTATTGTGATCGTTCAACGCCCCCTCGCGGCAAAGAGACAACACATCATCCAAAAACCCTGACAACCTTCTATTGTCTACTCAGACCAGTAACTAATACTGTCTATTTATATGACGGCAATGAAAAAAAAAATCTATGACGCAAAACAGCCGCCATGGGACGTGCCGCAAACGCATCACTTCAGCCCGCCTTAAATAACCTGCCGAAATACCTCCACTTGATAATTTTCTCATAAATCATAAACAATCGATGGTAAACGTGAATAATTGAGCAATCCTAACAAGCTTGATATTCAGTGGAGAGGGCAGAGGCTGCACAAAGGGGATCATTGTTGCCTGCAGATGCCCGTCAGTGGTGCAGTCTCCCTTTGAAGGCTCTCCAATCGCAGCGCATAGCGCGACCGAGGGAGGGCGGGGCTTGGTCTCCCCCATCTCTGCTCCAAGCCCCGCTTTGGCACCGTGTCCCATTGACTAGACGGCGACAAACCGAGCAGCACAACGTCCCTGAACTCAACACCATCAAAGTGGACAGGTGATGAGTGGGGGATCGGACATTGAGGAATTAAGAAACTAAGTGATGCGCATCTCCAGGAGGTCACGGTTTGGACAGGTATGAGACCTGTGGCGCTCATGGATGAAGGACCAGCAGATGTTCAGTGGATACCAGTGTGGATGTAGCTCCATATTTCACTTCTCTACTACCAGCAGGCCTGGCCCAGTTCAGCTTCTCATGGATGGATCCCGCTATAGGAGCTATACTCATGGAATACAAAGCCCATGCTGGTGAGCATGCCTGCCTGCCCGCGTCCACTGCTCTCCGGGAGCCTCTCCGCAGCCCTCTCCTCCTGACACAGCCTCCCTACTCGGACATCCCCTGGTCGCTTCGAGTCCCCTCGCCATGAGGACAACCGCTCGGTGATTCAGTGCCTCTGCACGCCTGCACGTACGGGAGACCCCCATTTTTGGATCGGGCTTTTGTTGGCTTGCCTACACACAGGATTTATCTGCGCCGTGGGCTTCCTTTGTGTCAAAGGGCTTAACGCAGAGTGCGCGGACAGCAACAGAGCGGGGGCTTTGCTTCACCCGCTGTTGCGCCCAGCTGCTCTCTTTGTGGCCGGGCCGTGATGGCAGCCGGCCGGCCGGAGGCGCAGGACCACCCGCCAGAGAACGGCTTCACCCGGCTGGAGCACCCAGTGCCCCGGCTGTTACCGCACATCGACGGGTCGGTTTTACCGTCTCTTGGCGGTTTTGGGAAACACCAGAAACAGCTCGTGGTGCTGACCTGGATACCGGCATTGTTCATCGGCTTTAGTCAGTTTTCGGATTATTTCCTCCTGGCACAGCCCAATGGCACGTGCATTCAACCCCTCGCAAACCAGAGTAACTGGACTTCGGTCCCTCCACCGGTCACCATCGCCGGTGGCGCGCCCGCTCTCCAACTAAAAGACAACGGCACCGTGGAGGGATACGGCGACGGCAGCAGTATGATGTGCGCCTGCAAGGAGTGGAGGCTGGAGCTGCTGACGGGACTTAGTCAAAATGTGGTTACCAAGGTAACGAGTGAGCACCAGATAGACCCACAGTGTTATCTCTCTGTTCGAGAAGAAAGCTCTCTGCTCACCACCATCATCATCACCATCACCCCCAGCACCCTGTGTCTTCATCATGACTCCCAGTGTCAGTTTAGAGCAGAGTACACAAACAGAACCGCAGCTGATTGACGAGTCACCCACTGACCTCAATATGAGAGGACGTGAGTGTGTGTGTGTGTGTGTGTGTGTTGAACTGAGAGAAGACATCAGCTGATGACTAGAGCAATGCTGTGGGACGCACAGTGGGTTGTGTGTGTGTGTGTGTGCGCGCGCGCGCGTTGGGTTATGCAGCCTGGTTGGAGTCAGTATCATATTATTAATAAGACTTTTTTTTTTTACATTTATTCATCAAATTAGGGAGAAATTAATACCAAATCAAACATGATAGTTTTCAATTAAGTGAACTGTGCTACATTATTTTCCATTGTATCAAACAAAAACTTACTATAAAATAATGCTGGATTACCAACTGGGAAAAGTGGGCAACTGCGCCAAAACAGGATGCACCAATTTACCCGCTTCCCCTCCTGATACTGATTTACATATTTCACTTATGTATCTGCGGATGCAAATACCAAACAACAAACTGAGAGGCTCCCTGTTTCTAAATTGCGGCCCCTGCCGTGACTTAGTGAATGTAACTAATACAAGAAACAATAAAATTTTAATGACATTAAGGGAGGAGATTTCTTTAGAGTAGATCATCAAGTCTGCTTGATGTCGTAATGAGCTTAATAAGGATCCTTCTGCATCCTTGCCCAGAACGTCAGTAAGCTCCAGATTTATTGTGTGTTAACTGCTTTGTGCAAATCTAACTATGAATGCATTTAAGATATATGAAAGCAGGGATGTAATAAAGGCACTTGAGTTGCATTAACTTAACCTGGTACCCTGTTGTGAGGAGGATCCCTAGGTCAAAATCCAGTTTAATTTAAAATGTTTGTCATTTGAGTTTTTGCTTGTATGTTGCATATTCCTTTAGCACGAGGTTCATCAGTTTGCAGCAGAACCAATCTGGAGCCAGATCTAGCAAAGGAAAATGACACATGTTATGTTGTACAGTAAGCAAAAATAATGGGCTCCCCTGGGACCCCGAGAAGGTTATTCTAGCCATCTACTTGTGTAAAATATAAAACTTTAATTATCTTTTTTTGCTGGGATATAATTTAGATAACAGAAATGTTGTAAAATGATTAAATGTACTGTAAAATCATCATCATCATCATCATCATCATCATCATCATCATCATCATCATGTCATCATCCAGCGCTGACATGTGTGCACAAATGATTTCTGTTTTCTCAGAAAACATTGGTGCTAATAGTCCGTACATAATAAATCCACACTTACTGAGTTCACTGCATCACCACCGACCGTTTCACATCCAAAACCATAAGTCATAACTAATAACCATCTTCTTCCATTCTTTCCTCTGTGCTTCTCTGCTCAGTCGGAGGCTCAGCGGGGAGTTCTGTAAATCATTGTTTAATACCAGCACCATTTTCCCTCCCTGCTGGACTCCTGTAGATACTTTCAGGGATTTTTTTTTCATGAATATAGAGTGCACATCGTACTTCCACATGTGTCCTTGGCTGAGTTTCAGATGCTGAGAGCTGCAGCGGTGTGTTCACTGACCCATGGACTTAGAGGGAAGAGTGGAATGCTATTGATTTCTGTTATTATAGACACGTGCCCCCATTCACACACATGCTGCTCTTCTCTCTCTAACATACATACATGCTTGTGTTTTCTTCTTTTTTTTCCATCAAGATGCACATTTGAATATTTCAAAAGCGTTTGTAGCATGTTTGCACACTCATAAACCCTCATGAATTATCAAAGGAGTGAGTCAGAGTTTGACAGCCATCTGATGAGAGAAGCCCACATTTCTTGTTGTTTCTGTGCAGCTTTCACATGAAAACTGCTCCAAATCAGATGCTGATGTTTGATTCCCTTTCAATTTATTGTGGGTGGTAAAGGTTGACTAGTGCTCTTCTCTCCATCTTTGTGTCTTGTTTCAGTGGAACCTGGTGTGTGACTCAGCCTGGAAGGTTCACATTGCCAAGTTCTCTTTGCTGGTGGGCTCCATATTTGGCTACCTAGTGATGGGTGTCATGGCTGACTGGTAAGCTGCTTCTTTTATGTCTGTTTTTGTGCCTTTACACAGTTTCTGCTAGTTAAAACCTAAACGATTCATCCATCATGACAAAAAAAAAGTATTTGCTGGCTTAAAATCTACTTGGATCCATGCATGTAGTTTATTTATTTTATTCAAATTTGGCAATGGGAAGGTTATATTTGTCTCAAAGATTTTTGCCTCCAACCCAAAACAATGGAGGCGAAGGGAGATTTATTAACGGCCTTAAAACCTTGAAAATATACGTAGAAGATTAAGAGTGTAAACTGGTATAGTGAGTGTATGACACTGTATTTTGCTGCATTCTGTTTAGCAGGCTTTAACGTGTATGTGTTCCATGTTCTCAAGCTTAGTGTATTAGTATGGTAAGATTTACAACCAAAGTATGGGATTCATAAAAAATTTTGGTCCGATCATGAGTCTAGATTAAAAAAAGAAATTTGGGAATCATCAAAGTTATTTCAATTCATCTTGTGGTTTGCATGAATGCCTGATTCAAATTTTAGTGTTGATTTTCAGATTTTTTTGAAGCTGTGAGCACCATGAACACAACAAACCAAATCTATCAGCAAGGTTTAATGAGAAAATATGTTGATTTTTTTTTGTAATTGGTGTACTGATTTTTTAAGTGTGTGATCACATGTGCAGCCTGTGGGCCACCTGACCTGCCTCGTGGGAAAAAAGTCCCTGCATTGTGTTTGGGATCAGTAACTATGAGAACAATGTAAAGAAATGTGCTGGCCAAGAAGGCCCTGGCTCTGACCTGACCCATTGACCTGCTGATCCCCCTTAAACCAGGAAGTCAACAGAGTCTGAGGGAAACAATGACTGGAATGGTCTCTTTCACACGCCAGCACATCAAAGTGTCATTTCTCAGTTTGTGACAGTTTGGTAACATTCTGCTACGTCTTTCTCTCTCTGCTTCTCTCTGTTTCCAAGGTTTGGTCGACACCCAGTGTTGATTGTGTCAGTGCTTTTCATGCTGGTGTTTGGTCTGAGTGTTGCCTTCTCCGTAAACGTCACTATGTTCAGCACCTTGCGCTTCTTTGAGGGTTTCTGCTTGGCGGGCCTCGCTCTCTCCCTCTACGTGCTCAGTAAGTACACAGCTTTACTTTTTGCTTTTCAGCTCCTCTATCTCCTTATTCATTCTCTCTCCTTTATTATGTTTATTGACATCAGAGTAGTAAGAATTTCTTGAGGGGATGTAGGAGAAAACACTTCTTAAAAAAAAAAAGTTTTCAATTTCATCATAAAACTTTTGAAAAATATTTGCTTGTATAGCAAAACAATTATCTCTGCAAACTGACCAGGATCCCAAAGGACCTAAACTTTGCCCTCACACTTTTTAATTTTTTGTTAAGAATATTGCAGCTGAGCTGTTGTCTTTTGGGAAGTGATATTTTGGGCGAATGGATACCCACTACCATCATCTGCTTCTTTAGTAGTTATTCTTAAACAATAAGCAAGTTTTGGTTTCGTCATCAGTAGTCTTATTGTCTGTTTAGTCAGACATTTAATCTTGATAAAAGGTATTAAAGTAAAAAAGACCGCTGATGGAATGTTTAGCTGTATCTGGTGCAATAAATATACTGTAAAATCAATGAAATAAAACTAATAATTCAGTAACAATGATGGAAATAAGTTCAAGACTTTACTAATCTATCACTCATATCTTATACTTTATGATGTATTGAAACAAACGGTACCCTTTAATCCACAGAAATGTAAGAAACATAAGTCAAACATAGCCTACAGTCATTACATTGGGCAACCAAAGTCTTTCTTTTACAATTACTCTCTTTTTACAGTTACTTTCTTTTACAGTTACTATGTCAGATCACACAGACAATTGTTACCGAAACAGGCTGAATTTAACTGAACAGTAAGATTCAGTCTTAATGTCTTTGTTGAGACTTACAGTGAACCTTTGTGGGCTGAACACCAGCAGCTGCACACACTGAGGACTGTCCTTAGTTTGGAGGTGACTGTAACTAAAGCAGGAAGAAGAGAACATATCAGTAGCCATTACAGCTAAACGTCTGGGAAGATGACACAGGAGGAGAGTGATGGTGGAAGTTACAAATACTGAGAAACCAACAGTTATAATTATGTGTTACACATTCTGACGTGTTAGTAAAACCTTTCGGGAGCTGCAGTTTTTGTATGCCAGCAGACAGATTGTCGATTAATAAGGGGTTTGAGTGTCAATAGCAAGTGCTATCATAGATAATTGTTTACCTTGTAAGGAATATAGATTATAAACTCCTGCAAAATCTATCATTATTTCAAAAAGACCAATAGAGGATGGTCAGTGTGACTATATTAAGTGTAACAGCTGCCATCTTTAGGTGTTTTCAGCTGGTTGCCATGTGGATTATAAGGCTAGTAACAGTACTTTCAAGCTAATTTTAGCATTATCTGCTTCAACTCGTTGAATTTGTGATGCTGATAGTTGGTTTTGGTTTTATCTTTTAGAAAATACAAAAAGTCTTTCTTTTCCCTCCCCAAACTGGATGACAGCATTTTGACCCTCTCTGAGAAACCCATCACCCCCCCCCACTCCAGTCCCCTCTGTCCCCTCTCCCCACTGCTGTCTGCCTCTCTCACCCTCTGTAGGCCTCTTCTCTCTCAGGCCAGTAGGAGATTAGTCATACATTATGCGTGAGGCGAGGGCAGACTTTGAGTTGGGGCAGGGGGCGGATTTTTTTCTCCCTCTCAGCAGGAGTTTCTGATAAATCTCTGCTGAACTGCTTCTGAAAACAAACAAACAAAATGGACACCTCCGAGCCGTCTGTCGAGAGACACTGAGAGAGTTGTGTTTAATAAGTGATGTACACAAACAAACACAACCAATGTTGTCTTTGTGGCCCTTGAAGTTTATGTCCCTGGCACTTGAGGTTGTAACTGAGACTGAGAGTAGGATGAGATTTACATTTGTAATTTATTATGGGTATAAAATTAAGCCAACACTGTAACAGGAGCACAGTGTGGTCATGAAGGGGAAATTGTGATTAATAGTATTGATTGCCACTGAGGGACTGGGTCATTACATAGAATACAATGTACAATAAATAATGTACGGCCAGGGTCAAGGCACACATCCACCATCCATCGATCATTCAGTGTTTGTCTGTTCATTCACTTATCTGTCTCAACGCTGTCAGGAATTACATTTTGTTGGGAAATGCTAAATTCTTTGTGTATATTTTTATTTGGTTTCCTTAAATAGTCAAATTTAAACACATTAAGTCTATAAATTGCTCAGATATCCCTAAAAGATGCACCATTTGTTTTTCTGTAAGAATCATGGAGTGTTTACTCCCCTCAGGTTGCTAAAACTCACAAGTTTGTGGAAAGTAATTCATTTCACAAGGTGGACGGTGGCAGTAGGAAATATTCCTAAGTTCAAAACTTGCAACCACAGCTGAAGAGGATGGCTACTAGTCTTGAGTTTCTACTTTCATTTATTAGAGGAGAAACCAGCTTTCTTACTTACTTGCTTTTCCGTGGTTTGAGCCAAAAATACCAACAAACAAAAAGAAAACAGACTTGAACTCCCTAAATAATATTCTTGTGATTAACCCTGGTTAACAAATTATTTGCAAACAAAACATTTCAATTAAATTTTACTAGTTTAATCTGAACAGTTAATAACTACAGATGCAGAACTTACAATGGTCAATGTAACCCTTAGATAAATTAATTAA
>JAPZDV010000021.1:3570656-3637673 GCA_029814665.1 Acanthurus lineatus
ATTCTTTGTGTATATTTTTATTTGGTTTCCTTAAATAGTGAAATTTCAACACATTAAGTCTATAAATTGTTCAGATCTCCCTAAAAGATGCACCATTTGTTTTTCTGTAAGACTCGTGGAGTGTTTGGAGGGTGTGGGGTTGCTAAAACTCACAAGTTTGTGGAAAATAATTCATATCACAAGATGGACGGTGGCAGTAGCAAATATTCCTAAGTTCAAAACTTGCATACACAGCTGAAGAAGATTTCTACTAGTCTTGAGTTTCTACTTTCATTTATTAGAGGAGAAACCAGCTTAATAGTAATAATAACAATTAATAATATTCATGTGACGAAACCTGGTTAACAAATTATTTGCAAACAAAACATTTCAATTAAATTTTACTAGTTTATTTTGAAAAGTTAATAACTACAGATGCAGCACTTACAATGGTCAATGTAACCCTTAAATAAATTAATTAAATTTGCTTTAGATTATTTTAACAACACAATGGGTTCATGTCTGTTAACTTGAATAGAGTCTGTAAGAGGCAGAAAAACTAAGGAAAATATCTGAGTAGGGTTTTTGAACAATACTGAGATTTAAATAGCAATTCTGTTCTATTAATTGGGTCTTTCTTCCTTTTTCCTGTATTAAGTAAGAGAAGTTTAGAAAATAAGATTACAGGAGATGTAGACAAAATAGCACACTGCAGTTGAGTCCATCCAAATTTTATTTTTCTATTTATTTTTAAGCAGTGAAGATGTTTTCTTTGCCACATTCAGCTTTAATCTGTATCACTGGGAACTAAGTCAGGAATATTAGAGCTTTTGGAAAATTATATTTTTTCCATTAATTATGGAAACTTCAACATGAAATGAATGCATTTAAATTTCTGGTCAACCATTAAAAGTATGCTTAGTGCATGCGTGTGTGTGTGTTTGTGTTTGTGTGTGTGTGAGTGCTGAATGAGCTCTTCTTTGCATTTCAGATCCTCCAAAATGCTGATGCTAAAAACTTAAGCTTTTATTTTCTTAACTATGTTCTTTCATGTCACACACACACACACACACACACACACACACACACACACACACGCACAAACTTTACTGGTTCTTGTTTTGCTCTCACGGTCTGTTTGCCAAACAAAAATACCTGTAATGGGCGTCAATTTTACCACCTTCCACTTTGTTGGTGTGCTGTGTATTGACATGATAATGATGCTGTAATTGTGTGTCTGTGTGTGTGTGTCTTTGCTGTCTGTGTGAGAACACATTGTATTGTATTCACGCACTTTGAAGTGCAACAGAAAGTGTTTGTGTGAGGTGTAGATGAGTACACAAGGAGAAACAGTCGGCTCACTGCCAAAGAATGATCAGCTTTGAGGTGAACTTGCATTATAGCGGCAGATAATAGAAACCTCCATCTCATTAACTGTAATAAAAACATGTAGAATAACAGCACACAGCCTATCATGTAGATATTAGAGGCTCCAATGAACACATCCCCAAAAAACTCAGCACACACTGCACCGACAGGAGCTGTGACAAAAAGCAGCACAGATGCAGAGCAGACACTGAATATGAAATTTCTCATTACTCTGCCTTCTTCCTGCTCATATTGTTTGTCAAGTGAAGTACAATAGTCACCCTGCAGGATAGAAACAGTGCCGTCGTTCAGTTTTTTGGCAGTAACACATTGTCTCTTGGTGTTGGCTCTGTAAACCAGTACATTGGATTTGAAATAAGAAAATGACTATAAAGCTGAAGTGGTAATTGACTGCATTTATTTCTAGTGTGCTGACGACTCAAAGCGTTTTCACGACTCAAGTCAGGATTCACCAGTTCCCACACACACACTAATAGCAAGTGGCTTTGCTACAAAGTGCCAAACATGGTGAACCCATAGACGCATATTCA
The DNA here is from genome assembly GCA_029814665.1 of Acanthurus lineatus. Lineage (NCBI taxonomy): Eukaryota > Metazoa > Chordata > Actinopteri > Acanthuriformes > Acanthuridae > Acanthurus > Acanthurus lineatus. Next base: position 3,572,555 of record JAPZDV010000021.1, read on the forward strand.
CACACCAATGGAAGAGCCATCAGGAAAGGTCTGGGGTTCAGTATTTGGCCAAAGGGCACCTTAACATGCAGACAGTGCAAGGGGGGTCAAACCACCGACTTTCGCCGAAAGAAAAACAGGGATGAACAGTAATTTTCTTTCAAATTGTCCATTTCAAACATCAACCATTTTTACGAAATGGCCACCATGTTTGATCTTGACCTCCTGTAATTACAGCAGATGTATGCTCACACTGAAGAAAGCTTCACAATCTGCTTTTTTCAGGGGTTTTTTTTTTGCCTCCTAGCTCGTCTTTTGCAGGTGAAACACATGACGGATGTATGTAATGAAACTGACATATTCCTGACTGGCTGTAAAAATCCATGGTTGCTCTCTTTGTATGATAAGTATCATTATCCTGCAGAATTGTGCTCAAAGGGGAGGGGGGTGGGGGGTTGCTGTGTATGAAAAGGGCCAGATGTTCACACCCATTATGGATGTAAACAGCTTCAAATTAAAGCTGAAAGCCGGCACTTGACAATAGAGTCACCATTTCATTTCAAACGGAACATGCGGAGGGACAGATGCACCATTATGAAAACACATAACTGTAATATTACTGTTTGCAATGAAGAGAAATGGGCAAACACAACAGAGCCACACTGTAGAGTCTGTGAACGTGTCTGAGATGGCAGCAGGAATAAGATTAGAGAGAGAAACACAAAAATATGTATGCAGCACACATACACCGCGTTATGGATTGTGGTACGGTAAGTATACATGTGTAAATGCTGTGGTTGCGCTGTTCCATCCTTCTTATTTTGCCCATCTTACCATAAGAAGACCTTCTCTGCCTGCCTTTGTTTTCCCTCTTTTCACCCTCTATCGCTTTAAAAGCAGCACTGAATTTCTATTTCTAAACCCAGCAGCTCTCCTGCCCTTTCTGTTTTCACTTTATGCTTCCCTCGACTCTCCTCTTCCCTATTCATCCCATCCTCCTCCTCCCTCCCTTTCCCTCTTACTACCATTTTATTACTACTCTCACCCTCACTTGCTCATTTTCTCGAGGCTCATTTGAAATCGCTCATCGTTTGGTTATCTCTTAGAAGCATGCAGCGCATAATAAACTCCACTGGAGCTGCCAGCAGAAGCTTTAGTTTGCTCTGCTAATGTAAGTGTGTGGATTTTTGTGTGTTTGGACGTTGTAACGATTCTCCACTGGATTTATTGGTACATAATTTAGGACCTACCTCAGGGCTGTCCTCTGAGTGCTGTGAAGACAGAGCTTCTCTCTTCTCAGTCCTTTAATTTGTTTTTTTTTTAACATTTTAGGACCTCAAACTTAATGTTATTCCATCTTTCAGTTATGGCTGTCCATTATCCAAACTCATCTGGGCAATACTTTAGTTGATGCGAGTGTTGTACTGATAAGAAACTATTTCAAGACAACCCTTCAAACAAGCCTTTTATTTATCTTTTGAATGCTAAATACCAACACAGTGTCACTGTGAACTTATCTCACAACAAAACTTAGTCAGATAGGAAAGATAAGCAATATAAATATGGCAAACATACTCACAAAACAGTATTATCAGGATGTGTGAATATTTGGCAACTACAGCACCTTAATGGATCATTTTGCTCACATTCCCCTGACAGATGAGGTTTAACAGTTTTGCTGCAGTGCTCTAATCTGGCATGTAATGATTTGCGTGGTAAATTTCGTAAACATGGTCTGGACCTTATATAAGACGCGACAACGACTGGAGTTGACTCGAAACTTCAAAGCAAAGCACTAAAATTAGAAGTTACAAAATGCAAGTTTTCTTATTCATTTTAATGTTGCCAGTCTGTTTATGCTGCGATGATGAAGACCACAGGGGTTCCAGAAAATAAACACTAAACAAATGCAGCCGCACTGTGGTGGAAAGTTGAAGCAGAGTAAACTTTTTAAGAAACAAACCTGTCATCATGCTTTGTTGGCCAATGAGCTAATCAGCTGATTAGATCGAGCAGAGCTCAAAAACCCAACCATGAGCACAGTACGGTACAAAGATGTTAATTTGCATCTGCAAATCAACTGCCGCTCTGCAAAAAACCTGCATTGACTACTTCAATGGGATGATTTGGTCTGAAACGGCAATGAAAAGGCAGGCTTTGCTTTGATGTCAGTGTCCTCACTCAGAGACCTGAAGGACTAGAATTTTTCTTTCTGTTGACTTAAACTGTTGACGGCTCAGTTGACTTAGAAACGTACCTCAAGGACTTGAAAGTTGTTCATATAAATATTTGATTTGACCTTGCTGCAAAAGACAGACTTAAGAACAGTTCTGTGTAGGAACAAACAATGGAAGATGAATATATTATAACTGCAGGAGTCATTTAAAATGTTTCTATTGAACTCTGTGTATGTTTTTTTTCCAATAAAATTGTGTCAACATCTGAATTTATTGTAAAGGCTATGAATTTCAGCTCAAAAAAGCTGCTGTCGCAAGCTACAGAATTTTCAGAACCACTTTTGAAGGCCCACAGGGAGACAGCATTTGGTACTCAAAAAGAGAGACTGTCAGTAAATGAGTTCTGCACAGACCCAAAGGGATTAGACTGCATTTGCTTTTACACCTGTGAGACGGAGCTAACATCTTTGCCGCTTTCTCTCTGCCTGTGCTCCTGAGAGACTTGTTGGCTAGGACAAAAAAACACGCAGTATACTGCATGTAAGTGTGTTGTGTGTTCGTGTGTGTGTGTGTGAACACTTGTGTGTGCGTGGTTTGTGTATTTATGAGCTGGAGGAATGACTGCTGCTGACTCAGCTCAGGAGAAGGACTGTCCTGTCATGCTGTGCCCTTGTCAAGTCCTCTGTTTCCCGTCTCCGCCTCTCTGTGAAGTCATCCACCTCAGGCAGCAACAGAAGATTCTTCTCATGACTGATTCATCTTGTTTAGTCTATAAAATGCCAGAAAGTAATGACAAGAGAGAAATAGAGACTAGTCACAAGTTTCCGCAGACTATGGTGACTTCTTCAAATTGCTTGTTTTGTCTGACAGTAGATCTCATAGGTATTCAGTTCAAAGTGGATTTAAAACTGAGAAAAGCAGCAAATTCTCACATTTGTTTCCATTGATCTTTAAGTCAGCAGGTTAGTCTGCCACTTTGGTCAAGACAGAAGTAACCCAACTACTATATAACCCAGAATAAACTGCGGTGAAAATAAAGGACAGGAAATATTGGCAGATCAGTAATAAATTTGGCAATCTCTGACTTCTTTGGTGCCACCAACAGATCTGAGTTTTCTTGACAATTATGTGTCTAAAGTCTAATGTGACATCTTTAGATTCCTTGTTTCCACGAACAGTTCGAAACCCAATGATAGTCAGTTTACAAGCACTCCTTTCCTGATGACAGCACATGAAAGACAAACAACAAACTGCGATTTTTAGGGACCAACATATTTTTTTTTTCTATCTCCAGTGTGTCACAGGAAGAACTTCTAGATGTGTATTATCGGCCAACCTGACACAGTGACCATACAGACAAATGTGTAAAGTAGACTGAATCTGGCATTGAACACATTTGATTTGAAGGTGTGAGGAGCACATTGTAAGAATTACTCTGGTTGAGTGTAACTGAGCCTGTAACAGCGGCTATAATTGACTTGGGTAATTATTTGATTGTAAAAAATAGTTATAGTTTTATTTTCTGCAGGCAAGCTTATCAATCTATTTGCTAATCATATCAACTTATGTTTCTGTCTCTCTCTTCAAACTCTTTATTCTTTCTATAAACACATATACTCTCACACACACTCTCTCACACACACACACACAACCTTTTAACATGGACTGGTTCTCACTCTGCACTCATGCTGTTAGCAAGCCAATTGTCTCTCCGCTGCGTTGTTATGCCCCAGGCAAGGGTAGCAAGGGAGCAGCAGGCTGCAGAGAGTGTGTGTGATGCGGCTGTCAGCCATTTGTCATCAAAGATTACTTTGGCCATGAGATCAGTTGCTTATTGTTTCCCCCCTCTTTGTTTATAGTCTCTCTGTCTTCCATTATAGTTTTTGTTTTCTACACCCTCTGCAACTGTTCCCTTTCAGATGTAAAGACAGTGGAGAAGCTGGTTGGTGAAAGGAGGAGGAGGAGGAGGGCAAAGAGGGTGGGTAGAGGTGGGGGATGGTGATTTTACAAAGGGTGAGGGAGCCACTTCAACCCTCATGAGCAAGAGGGAGAAGAGTGAACAGGGAGGGTAAGGGAGGATCAGGCCACAGGGGGGCAGTGAGATAATCAGCACAAGGAGAACCATTCTCCAACTCAGCTGGAACAAAAGCTCCTTGCCAGCGTGTTTGTCTGTGTGTGTGTGTTTGTGTGTGTGGGGTTTGTGTGTGTGTGCTTGTGTGTTCATGTCTCAGTGGAGTCGGTGGGATCAGAAACATCCCAGGAGAGTTGGGTAGTGTTTTTTTTTCGTTGTGTGAGGTAGGTTTAGGGACGCATTACCTCCGTCTGAGTACAGTTCCGTCCTGGCTGTGTCTGATCCATGCCTGTTGGCTGCCGACAGAAGAGGTACCACAGAGACACAGGGCTGCGTTGTTTGTGAGAACAGACAGGAAACCAGACCATTCTTCACAAATTCTCTGCTCTTAATGTCTGTGTTTTATTTATTTATTTATTTTTCTAAATCTGTGCAGTTTTCTGTTTTGTTTTAAACCTGAAAATAAAAATCCTCAAACCTGAAAATAAAAAAACCTCAAAATTTTAAAGATGATTTTTATTATGCCACTTAAAACTAAAACTATAGCTGATAATAACATAAACTACATCTTAATAGTTGATTTACATCGACTGCTACTGCCTTCCATGATGGGTGAACAAGGAAAACCCAATGGGGACACCCTAAGACTTTAACAAAATAGCAGTCTCCTCAAGTGTGGTCCTGTCTGTTGTTTCCATTGTGCACATGCAGAAGTTTTACCCGTTCTGAGTTCTCTGCTGTGCCCTCTTGTGGGATTCTCCAGCTACACCGTAGTACATAGGCAAGTATGCAAACAATTAATGCAGACGTATGGTTAAAAAACAAATGTTTCTCCAGCCTACATCTAAAATTCATTCTCCTCTTTGCTCTGTTTCAGTCTCCATATACTATTCAGAAAAAATATATTGCTCTTCAACTGCTAAATGCTTCACTGTGTTCAGCAGTTGCTTGCTAATTTATTATTGCATGCCGGTTGGAGCTGGGTACATAGTGTACAATGTGTTGGGGAGAGCTGAGTTTAAGTTGGAATATCAAATAAATGAGCCCCTCAAAGAGCTGAGAGAAACCACAGTCAGCCAATATATAGATATATATATTTGTATTTATTTTTTGTTGTTTTATTTCAAATTCATGTTATTCAATCAGTAACATGCAGTTCTGGTTTGTGAAGCTTTATATGCTAATTTTGGTAAAATACAACTGGGTTTGTCATTAGGAAGCAAAGCTAAATTTTAAAGTAAGTACTCAAAAATCAAAAAAACACACTTGTGCTGTATAGTTTTAGGCGAAATTAAGTACTATTAATGATTTTTTAGGAGCATTCACTCTCAGTTTCTTCCCATTTAGGTGCTTTATGTGTTTACACAGTCACATCTAATCGTCTGGCCCCTTCTGCTTCCTCCCTCGATTGATAGAAACAAACCATAATTCTTTTTTAAGCAAAAATTTGAGTGTGAGACTCTTTACATCATCTTTTACTTTAAATAAAAAGGGTCTAAATACTTCTTGCTACAATGGCTGACGGACAGACAGAAACTGTCTTTCCACATTGATGCATGATGGCAGCTTGAAGGGAGGGAAGCAGACAGAAAGGTTAAGGATTATGGGTCAGTGTAATTTCCTTCATCTGTTTTGGTTCGAGCAAGGAGGGATTTTAGAGACATTAACTCTAAAACTGTATCTCGAAGGCTAAAGAGAACAGAGATAAAAGTTTGAAGCAATATCTTTCTTTCTCTCTTTCTTCCTGCCTTGTGTTCTTAGTAAATCATTTTTCTCTTATCTCACAGTTTTTGCCATCTTTCTGTCTTTTCTTTGCTTTTTGTTCCCTCTCTGCCTTTTTTTTGTTGTTTTTGTTCTGTTTCTCTACCTTCCTCCTGTTGGTCTTATTATCATTCCTCTGGTGATTCCACTGTTGAATAGAGGGACTTTCTGGTGTCCTTTGGGGGGGAAAAGTAATTTGTATTCTGCTCCTCTCTTCCTACTTTCTCCTCTCCCTCGTGTTCCCTTTTCTCCCCTCTCTCGCTGCTTGAAGTAATTGTACATGAGTCCAGGTTAGTGAGTCTCCCCTCTTCCTCCCTCCCTCCCTTCTCACTCACTAACAATGGTCACCTTCAAAAAGACCTTGCCATATGGGCCAGGCCATCTGGTCTGTACCATGTTACAGGCAGTGAGGGAGGGGATGGAGGCCCAGTCGGAGGAAATGAAGGGACAGTTAATGCAGAACTCTCATGAAGCAGCCGAACCATCTCAGAAGCTTTGACATGTGTTTCATCCCGAGTTCACAAAGAGATCTGGTGTTAAACTTGTGCTCTCTGAGGGCAAGAATCAGTAATGCGAGTCCTTAATAATTCAGAAAAGGAAATTCAATACCGGACTCACCACTAAACAAACACACACATTACACTCTTCAAGGCCATTAAGGCTGCTGCTTAGTTTATGATTGTAATCGCATCCACAGAGACATCCAGAATATACAGCTTATACATAATTTACCATCTGCACCAGTGCCCAATGCAAGAATCTATATTGTGTTTTGTGAAACTAAATCTTACTCTTTCTCTCCTCTCTCTGTCTGTCTATTTTAGGGATCGAGCTTTGTTTGCCAGGCTGGCGTTTCTCCATGACCATGGTGGCCAGTTTTCTAATGGTGGGCGGGCAGCTACTCATGCCAGGGGTGGCCGCTCTCTGCCGCCATTGGCCGGACCGTGATGACTGGCAGGTCTTGCAGATTGTCATCATCAGCCCTTTCGTTCTGATGCTGCCCTACGTCTGGTGAGTGTCCCACCCCCATAGGAATTCCACAGTGGGGGGGGGGGCAGATTCTTCTCGCGCTGAGCCAGGCGATGGCTTGTACAGTACACACTGCAGTACACAGCACTGAGCACACTCTGCTTCTTCTAACAAACAATACTTTGTTTCTCCCATCGTTTGTCTTCTTCCCCCCTTCCTGTTTCTTCTTGTTTCTTTACAACATATTCTGCTCTCATCCCTCTTTGTCCGCCTTCTCCATGTCCATCTAATCCCTCGCTTTCTCTCTGCAGGATTTTTCCTGAGTCCTTGCGCTGGTTGCTGGCCACCCAGCACTACAGGCGGTGCAAAGCCATGATGCTGTGCATCGCCAGGAAAAACCAGGTTGACATGACAACCGAGCCGAGTGGAGTTCTCACAGGTGAGGTAGACGTAAGGAGACATCAAAACACGATCAATGATCCAAAATCCAACTCGCTATAAATGCATACTTTCTGTCACTTAAGTCTTTTCATTAGGCAAACCATTTGATTGTGTCCTCTGTGTTACGTTGCAGCTGCTTTTTCATGTGTGATGAAACTGACACGCAACAGACACAAAGACAAAGACTGCAATGCAAAGATTTCTTTTCATGTTGCAAACATATAGAAGCAGAATCATTCCCAACTCTTTATATGATGAAACACGATTGCAATCAGATGAACACTATATGCTCCTTCAGATCTTTGATGATTTCTCAGTGGAAGGTCAATCTGTCAATTACTCTTACAATTCATCATTTCATTATAAAATGTATGAAAGCAATAGAAAAGCCCATGACAATATTAAACAACCAAACGCTTTACTTTAATGCTGTCTTTGTCTGATAAACTGAACAAATTTCAAAAAAATACAACCTGAAATAGAACTAATAAGTAAATTATCACACCTGAGGAGCTCAAAATAGTGAAATTTTGGCATTTTTTCCATGATAAATATACTTTAACAAGTAATAGGGGAAAATATTGATATGTTGGTGATTTCCTTCACTTATATCTCCTTATAAAGCTGCAAACACTTCTTCCTCCCCCTGCCTTGGTGATTGATTCATTGTTTCCACCTCTCCCAAAGGCCAAGCAGACAGATATGTGATATGAGTGGGCAGTGGGGTGTGCTCTATCTATCTCAAGTCCCCACTGTACATTAACTTGTCTGTGCTAGAGGTACCCTAGCGACCAGTCTCTCATTACTTGTTAAAAGGAAAGGTCTCAAGGTGTGCGTTTCATGTTTCCTAGCAGAGCTGGAGCAGGAGCTGCACAAGAAACCCCAGAGGACCTGTATTGTCAAGATGATGAGCACCAGGAACCTGTGGAAAAACATTGTGGTGCTGTGTGTCAACTCGTAAGTGTGTCAAGTTAGTGGCTGGGCTTTGCATGGTTCCTTTTCAAATCAGAGCCATCATCAGCTGTCAGCTGAGAGCATGAATTACACATGAGCTCTCCCCCCTGAGAGAAATGAAGACATGTTTGTGAGTGTGAAGCTCACTTGCACCATCGCAGACGCGTGTCTGAGGTAAACCCATCCTGCCCACTGTGTTATTGTTGTTGTGTATTGTTTGTGCAGGTTGACAGGTTATGGGATCCACCACTGCTTCGCCCGCAGTATGATGGACCCAGAGGCCCAGCCCACTGCCATGTGCCACACGGACTATTACACCATGGCTGGCATTGCTTTGGCAACCTGCCTGGCGCTTTGCCCCGCGGTGGGGTTGATGGGTCGTCGAGGAGGGCTGCTCACCTTCATGATCATAACAGCCCTGGCCTCCCTGCTGCAGCTGGGTTTACTCAACTGTAAGTAATCCCACAAAAATACAGAAAAATATTTAACTATTTGTGAGGTCTGGTATCCCTTTCACCTGCTAAGCTTCAAATTTTAAAGTTGCACCTGGTTTATGAAGCCTACAGTGTTAAAACTAACTCAACATTCACTGCAGATTTACAAATAAGGAGTCTTTGAATTCAAACAGAAGAAGACGAGCAACTTCTCATTTTCAGCAGCTGTCATTTTGATGCCTAAAATGACCAACAGGCATATTTTATCAGCCCCAGCTGTCTAAGTAACATCAATAAGTAAAAGAGTTGGTGGAAAACTTAACTCTAACTTTATATCTAATTTTGGATGATATCATGCTAACTTAGTGCTGTAATGATGCTAAAAACTGATTGAAATGTAAAATTTCTAGTTAAAATTCACTGCTATTTTTTCAAGTAAAGGACATTTAAAAGGAAGAAGCAGCATTGCTTTTGTTTTGCTGCTTAGTCTTAGTATCAATCCATAGCTGTACAAGGAAAAAGGCATGTATTATTTTTTCTTTCTTGCTAAGATAACAATAACTATGGTTTTTCCAAACATGAGGAGTAACCAACATGTTGATCATACAGCTCAAGCAGGTAGCAGAAAAGAGGTGCTAAAGTTACACTAAATGCTAACATAATGTTGGCATCATCCTGGACCAGCTCTCAGCGGATCTGTCAGTCTTGAGTGGTTTTTCTAATAAAACCTGTTAAGTCACAAAATGATACACTTAACTCATGTCACACTATCTCTCAACTTTAGAAGTAATGCTGGTTTACATCAGACATGGAAACCTGAGAGCTGAAAAACACATTTTTCTTCAGGGTGGATACACTTTTGTTCTTCAGGGTTTTTTTGGTTGTTTTGGAGAGTAAAGAAAATAACCCTCCAAACTGTTTGCATGGTGGATTATTTTAAGTATCACTCCTAAGTGCCCTGTGCACTTTGCTTAATTGGCAGCTTTGACAGATCTGTGGTGCATGATTGGGAAACTGCTGGCTGGGAAAGGTTTATCAAAAGTTGAAGTCAGAAAAAAATGGGTCAGAGAGTTAAAAAGCCAGAGGAAAAACTCTTGGATACACATCAGTAATCTGAGTCATTGTCATGCATTTTACATGACATATGTGTTATTAAAACAGGTGGGACTACAGTTCAACTCTCAGTCTAACAGGAACATCCCCTCGTTCTGCCTGATTTGACCTACATATGCAGTACAGAAGTCATTATATCAGGATTCACTTGTTAAACTGTTCAGAGTTCTCCTGGAGGCTTTTTATTCTCTGAGGCAACCAATGAAAATACTGGGTTCTTTAAAACTGTAAAGTAGTGAACTTCAGGTGAAAGCAGGGTGCTCTGGAAGTCAAAGTGGTCAACGGTGGACAAAAGAGAAGCAAATGTGCTTACTTTAGGCACACTGGCAACAAGCTAACAATGTCAAAAAGCCTGTATTAATCAGGTCAAACCAAAGTACAGTATGTCACTGAAGGAAAGGTTGTTTCGGGCCCACAGTGGATCCTCCTCAGGCTGCCGTAGGAAGGAGGACTCCTCTCTAATGACATCCCTGCTTCAGTACAAGTGTATCTGAAATAAGCCAATGGGCTTCCCCCTCTGTCTGCAGGCCTTTATTCCGCTTGTTCTGAGTCATTACTGGGCTGCCCTTTGTGAATACTAATGACAATTCTCCTCTCTTCTTTTCCTCTCCAATGCTTGCTAATGGGATCCAGTGATTGGAAAGTATAGCCTTCGCCATGACACAGGTACGGCTACAGTCATGTGTAATGTAAAATGATTGATTCAAATATTAAATATTCTTTAGAGCCGAATATTAGTAAATGATATACAGTGTTGTAGTTTAATTTTAATGCCCCTGTGCTGTATTCATAGAGGCACTCAAATGTGCCCCGTTGGCTTTGTGGTAAATTAGCTGTTAGAATTAATGTTGAGTGTTTCTGGTACTCTTATGTTTCCATGGTCATCTCTGCACAGTTCTGCGAGACACACTGAACAGGAAATTCTCAGTGGCCTTCTCCATCATCGGCATGTTCTCCTCTCATGCAGTCAGCACACTCAGCATTTTCTTTTGTGCTGAAATCACACCAACTGTCATCAGGTGAGCTCTGATGGTCACATTGCACCCATAAATACAGTAGCACATGAAGCACAGTAGATAAGCTGCTGGCCGTGTCCAAAATACCTCCCTATTTTCTACCATATTCTTTCCTTATTTATTATTCACCATTTTATTTGTATTTCAGACCTATTCCTACTTTGTGAACCAATGACACACTACATGCTAATTTTAATCATGTTGTCTCTTAAACTAGTGGAGTTCAGACTGGGTCAGAAAAAAAGGGTTCATAGTCTTTGCTATTGTAGAGAAATGATGACAAAAGTCGGTTGCAATCAGCAATGATAAGTCACTTTTATCACAGAAAACCAAGCAGCAAACAATTTTTTTTTCTGCCATCCATCCTTCATCAGTGCACCCTTAGTACCCTTAAATAGCAAAAACCCTTTAAGGTAATTGATATTAGCAACAATGATACAAATGAGATCTACACTTTGAGGTCAAAAGGAGGAAAGAAAGTCAGTAAACAGTGCAGGCAGATATTCTTTGTTACCAGGAGAGAAAAAGTTTGGTATTTTTTTGTATATTCTGTAGTAATTCTAAAGTCATTGTTCACTGTGTCTGTCCATGAACATTTATTTTTTCCTGTTAGTAAAAAATATAAAGTATAATGATTTCTTGTGTACCAGCTGTAAAAACAGTATGACATTTACTCTATAGTCCAATCTGTATATTATTACTGTCTATGGACGCTTAGACAAAGCTCTTGTTCTCATGTTGCCTATTGGCTCCATCTTGTGGTACAACTTGATATAACAGATGAGTATGGATTTGATGCCCACAACAGACTACTATGTAGGAAGTGTTGTTCAAAGGTGTCTAAAAGCTGAAGTGTTTATTGAAAGTGACTAAAAAGGCAGAAGTCTGCAGTCGTAGAAAAGGTCAAGAAATGATTTATTATACAAGGTACAAATTTTCAGTCTGTTCTCAGACATTTATGTTGTTGCCCTTGTTTGTAGACACAGTGCAGTCGTTTTGTGAAGAATGAAAATTGAGCTCACATTTGAAACATCATGTCAGTTCAGCTAAAACATACTAAGGCTTTGAGAGTTCCTGTTACTTTTAAGTATACCTCTCTCCCTTGTTTATGGGTCTTCTATGCTTCCTCTCTCTCTCTCTCTCTCTCTCTGCAGGGGTGGAGGCCTGGGTCTGGTCCTGGCCAGCGCCGGCTTCGGCATGCTCACTGCACCCATCATGGAGCTTCACAACCAGAAGGGCTACTTCCTGCATCACGTGATCTTCGCCTGCTGCACCCTGTTGTGCATCATCTGCCTGCTGCTGCTGCCTGAGCCGCGGGGCCAGCCTCTGCCGGAGAGCCTGGCTGACGGAGAGACCTTCACCCGTCAGACCCTGCTCCATCCAGGAGAGCAGCACCTCCTCCTGGCTAAGAGTGATGGGGACTACTCCCGCGTCCATGACACTCCGTTACACCTCTCAGCCACCGGGGGCGCTACAGTAGCAGTAGCCACCGCTCTGGCAGCGGTGCCTGCCTCATACGCCCTGGCGACAGGTGGGGAGGTGATTGGAAACCGTGCCATAGCCAATGGCGTGTGAGCATCATAGCAATAGTCTACTGTGCTGTTAATGGTTCAAGCATTAACCTGACTGACTGACTGACTGACTGGTCACCAAACTTGTGAAAAAAAAACTTTCAAGGGAAAAAGAATCGTTCGGATGAACCATATGAACTCTTGTGATGGTGAGGTTTGAGATGATGACGATAGTACATTTGTGTAGTTTGTAGTGACTATGATTCATTCAGGAGTTGCCAAAAATTATTGTACTGGACTACAAATATATGAAGTCAGTGTGTGTTAAATAATATGAAAGTCTTAAGTGGTTTTGGTAATTTTCTTGCACTGCAGTCTGATCTGTGGAGAATGATTGACAGGAAAAAAAAGAAGTAGATGCAGGCAAGTGAAGAGACAAAGTAGAGCAGTCTAGCTTCCAATAATGTGTGCTCTGTGAGTTTTCTGTTTGTAGTTTTGACTCGTTGAGAGAGAATTTCACTGCATCTTATAATTCTTTATAAGTTATTTTGCACTAAAAATTTAGAGACACAATCAAGTGTTTGTGATATTCAGCCGAAACACATTTGAGATCCAGGGATTGGCTAAACCACTACCAGTCTTTGCATGAAAGGGCACAAATATTTTGACATGTTTTTTCGTATTATTTGAGGTCCCTCTAATAGTAGTCCAATGTGGCACTTTATCCTCCAAGTTGAGGTCAGTGTAGACACTGATACAGACTCAAAGAAAGCATTACTGCTGTTATTAATGGTGTATGATGGTTGTCTGATGCAAGGAACAGCCGGAGACCTTGGCAGATGGTTTTGTGTAGCCTATAGAGACTGTGGGTAATGCTAAACAAATCTGAGAGTTGAACGGACATGAGAGTGACCAGTCAGTGTACTTCTGTATGTCTTATGATGCATCTCAGCATTTTAATGGCTTTATCATGATGGCTCTGTTTTTTTTTTTTTTAAATAACAAAACAGAGATTGTAATTTAAGAAAACCAGTATTTATTTTGTCATGCTGCCAAGGGCAAGTTGTTGCTTGATATACCTCCTTACCTAGCAAATATTTCCACTCCAACTCTCACTCCTTGTTCTCTGTACTGTGGTAATGTTGTATTCCTGCTCCTAGGATGTGTAACTCTAGCCAGAAAGCACAATATTTTACAGTTTTTTGAAATAAACGTTTGTGAAGATTAGACTAGAGCAGAGTAGTCTGCGTAGATCTGGCATAGCTGTGATTAGTATACATTTATACACTTTACTATGTAAGTATCCCTTAGGACTGCATAAAAATGTAAGGTATGTATACATGTGCCATTTATTCATACTGTAAGGAAGTCAGTCGTACTTTTATAGGATATAAGCACATCCAATAGATAAACATCTCATAAACCATTTTTGTCCAAAAGTATCTGAATCCATGAAGCCAAACATCCTCCATTTTTTAAAATCGTATTTAGTACACAGCACGTATTTTGAACACCCTGTAATGGTTTGATAGTTTGTATGTTTTCAACAGTTAAACTGAAAAAAAAAAACGAACTCAACCACTAATACTGTTTTCTAAGTGTTATTTTTTTAATATGATGCATTTGTACACAAAGCCATAGGCCTACATGTTTTGATAATAAACCACTTAATTTATTATGTCAATAAAAGAACACTTGATGTGACTGTGTGTGGTTATTGCGGTGGAGTAATGATTACAGTGCTGGAAGGAATAAGATTTTAAAAAATCTAAACAAAACAAAAAAAACACAAGAAGCGTTTCCTACTTCATGTTGACCTACAAGTCCTCAGTTCTGCATAAAAGAGATTAATGAACAATCAGGTGTGTTTCAGAAGTGTTCAGGGTGAAGTTCAAGCTCCTTTTTGATCCTGTTCTCCACCAGCAGAGTGAGGTTGGAGTCTGTTATTGGAAGACTGTAACTCACAAACACTTGCTTTTTGGTCCTCTTTGCTGCAAAACACACAGACAGACAATTTTTCACATTGTGTTTTAACAGTAAAGAACAAAAGTTTCCTATAGAATACAAACATACTAGAGTCGTCAGTCTGTCTCCTGATGACTCAAAATGAAAGTTTCTGTCAGTATTTCAGGTTAATGGACCATGTCGGCATATTTGCATGTTTTGGACTGTTTACTACAGGGGGACATTTTTTTTAATAGTTTTCTGCAGCACTTTAGGGATGCTGACGAGCAGTAATGACAGAAATCTTGAAAATGTAAAATACTCATGCTGTGTTAATAATATGGCACCTCTGTAAATAATTCCTGTGTATTTTGTCACAGTTGGTGGCAAAATGCATGTTAACATTGGTTGCCAATTGCCATAAAACAGACACATTTCTTAAGCTTTAAGCTCTTTTTGGTCACTTCTGCACAGTTGTGGTTGTATAATGATTTCCTTCAATTTTATTTTCAGTAGTGTACAATTTCAATTGTTTTATTTTCTACAGATATGAAAACTATATTATTATCTTTGATTCTTTGGATATTGCGACAGCTCACAGCATGTCATAAGTTTGTTGTGTGTTTTTTTACACAGTTTTTGATTTAAGTAAATATATAAGCTAACCATCATAGTGAAAATTTTTATCACTTTGATTTTTGTCAGACTATGGTTGTTTGATATTTACTTTCTGTTTAGATTTTTTAAATCGATCTAGACTTACTTTTAAGGATGACTTCACTATAGCTGAACATAAATCTTAACTTGTTTAGACTTTTTTTTACAGTAGCAACAACTACAGACAAATAAATCCAACCAAAGTCTTACATAGTTACCTAATCTCTGTGCCAAAGTGTTTGGAGCAGTATTAGATGGGTCCCCCAAGACTAGTGTGGATAAAGGCATTGAATCCTGCAGACAAACACAGAACAAGTGGATCAGTGGTTAGCTTAGACATGACACAGTTACTCTTAAATACAAAATGATTTTTACTGTCTAAATATTTGTTTGTCGGTTCAAAAGGGCTCTGCCAAAATTTGTTTTTAGACATTCAAAGCTTTTATTGAGGTTTCATGCAAAGATTCAAGTGCAGATAAACCCCAATTCTAAGCCCAAAAGTTTACAAAAAAATAAACTCTGAGCTCTCTACTGGCTGGTACATGATCAGGGCAGAATAGTGTGACTGCAGGCGTTTATTCCACCAGAAGGTTCAGTCTGTCTCCGGCTCTCCAATAGATTAAATCGAAACCAGCAGTTGTTCTGCCAGCTGCTGTCTCTTGTTTCCATCGATCCAGCCCTGATAACAGTCAAAGCCCAATGACATGCATGATAGCCTATGTGATTGAGTGTTGATTTAGAATACAAAATGTCAACATAATGAGTGAAGTTTAAAAATAGTCTGTACAGTCCTGAAATCTAAGATGTCCTCCCAAAGTACAGAAACAATAGATCCCATACACTTCTGACCATATTTTCTCCCTGTGACTCCTGACTGCGTGGTATGTTTGGAGGCAGTCAGAGAGGAAAGGAGGGAAAAGGTGTAGTTTACTTTGAGCAGCAGACTTTTGACATTTTAACAAATGACGACCAATTGACCCTCTAAGTGGACTTTCGCTAGAATAATACTGCATCACAGAGACCTTAAGTTTAGCTCATGACCCAAACAACAGAGCTTTAAGAAAACATGACAAGTCTTCCTTTGAACTCATCCAGATCATAAAACTAGTTATCCACGTTTCTCTAGCATTATTAAGCCATCGCTGCTTGAGATGAGGCAGTATGGATAAAATACTCTATCATCCAAGTGTGTATTTAAATTTATATTACGGTATTATTTCTGTATGGCTAAGGTGTTACTGGATAACCAGTGTACATAGTTTAGATACAGAGTGGATAGTGTCTGGTTAAGTACCTGAAATCTAAGCACCTCATCTCACAGATGCAAAAATTATGAAAATCTAAGATTAAAAATATTAAAAGAGAATTTTCTTTAAAGCACCAAATATTCCAGTCTGAGTACGTTGTTATAACTTACCGGAGTCCATTTGAAGATCCCGTGATTGTTGATCCGTTACTTGTAAGTTACGTTCATAAATTTCCACCAAAAGGAAACCACCGAAGTTTTGCGTAGGTTTAACCTGAGCAGCCGCAGCTACTGTCCCCTGACAGTTTTGATTCTCAAGATTACAGCCTTTACAGTCCACAAATTATTGGTTCTGTTACGTTACTTGTTCATTCATCAAGTTGTCTCGTATTTACTTACGTATTTGCTGCTCATCGAGACCGCCAGGTTGGACAGGACAGGAGTCGTGCCGACCCACAGGAA
The DNA here is from genome assembly GCA_029814665.1 of Acanthurus lineatus. NCBI lineage: Eukaryota > Metazoa > Chordata > Actinopteri > Acanthuriformes > Acanthuridae > Acanthurus > Acanthurus lineatus. Next base: position 3,589,290 of record JAPZDV010000021.1, read on the forward strand.
AAACCCTCCGCTGAGCTTCATTACGTGAAAATGAATAACTTGCTCCAAAATCTTCTCCGAAAAATTGTACATCGTAATGGCATCAAACGCCGCTCCATTTTGTATTTCGTTCATTTTGTTTCGGTCTAGCTAACTGTGACTAGCAACCATTTGATTTGAACTCGTGCTGCTGTAAACAGAAACAGCCACTTCCTGGTTGAAAAGTTGCAGTCCAAAGTAATCGATCGTCGAGCCGCAAGGCGTGCAGCAGCAACCACTGATGGCAGCAATACATGGGCAGCACCGGCACTGGCACAACCGATTTCAGCATTGACTCAAATGTGATTTGACCGACAAAAAGACTACATTCTCCTTGAGCGATCTAAACAATAATAAATCAGCATGTAAAGGTAGCACTTCTTAATATGCTATCCCAGTCTTCAGGCTATACAGAGCTAAGTTGTATCTCATGGATTCATGAACGCTAATGAATAATTCACAACGTGAAATAAATAATGATTAGTAATTACCAAAGTTAAGCAGTTATTGTCATTACCTTGAAAATTTCATTTCACTTTGAAATTAGCCCTGCATTAGCCACTTTACAGCAATTATCATTGAGTTCATTAATATGAAAAATAAATCACTCATTTTTCCTTTGAATTTTTTATTTAAACAATTAACAATGTATTTTCAAGTATTAACAATAGTTGTATAAATCATAAAAATCATTAAAAAACGAAATTTCAATGATAAACAACATCAAGTCTTTTAGTGTTGATATTTGTAAAGAAATAATACTCAAGAACAGTAAGGCACTCTAGTTCTTCTGCATGTTGTCCCACTGAATCGGTCAATCTTGCAGAAAGTCTTCCACCAGTCTGTTGAATTCATCAGCATACCTCAGGTGGAGATTGTGTTTGCCCTCGGGCATCAGATGTAACCTAGATTTACAACAAAAAAGAGGTTTACACCTGTCACGTGTCACTTTCTGAGTTTGCATTAATTGTGTTGTGTCTGTGTGACTGTGGGCTTTGTGTGTGTGTTTCATGTACGTGTGCTTGCACCTTGATCCCTTGATCTGTTTGAGGAGGCACTGTGGGTGGAAGCTGGGCACCATGGGGTCTTTCTCTCCATGGATGATGAGGGTTGGACAGTTGATAAGTGGCAGAAACTCCATGCAGATACTCCCTGACCAAAGGATGATTAACAAGTATGTGTATAAAGAATTTGACTCCAGTTTTTATTATCTGTTCCAAATACACTTAAACAGTGGTCATAACTAGCAGATATTAACATTTCCCATAACACAAATATCTTTAATTTCATCAGTCCTGTTTTTCTCACCAGATATACCCTTTGTAAAACCCTGCAAACTCACAGTATTTATACTGCATATATTAATATTTTATCATCTTCATCAACACAACAACTTCGTTTGTAATTGCATCATGACTCAAAAACATGACCCCTACATTTCTTGCTTCTTAAGGGCTTTCAGTTTTAGATTGCTTAGCTTCACCTCTGTGCAATAATAGTGTAACAGCAGCATGGTACCTTCTGGTCTTTTTGCAAACTGTGCAATCCCATCCACCCAGGCCTCCCAGGTTTTAGCAAAGACCTCCGCTCCATACAACTTCTCCATGGGTTGCCTCATCCTCGCACTCCACTTGGAAACATCACGAATCCCTGTTCCCACAGACGCCCATGCACACACAAGGGCACATAATACATGTCATGTAAGGAGAACATGCATAGTTTGCACAGTTACTTTGGAAGTGACTCAAGAGACTGAAAAGCAGGAGTAGTAGTACCGTTGTAAATCTCGAGGTCGTGCTGGGAGACAAAAGCGTTGGATCCCCATACAACCATCCTGCTGATCAGGTCAGGGTTCTTCGCAGCTGCAATCAGAGCTGTGATTCCTCCATCACTCCAACCAAGCAGAGAGAACTTGCCAAAGCCCAATGACTGCCAATAAAATGGAAAATATTTTATATTAGTAACAAAGTATCAATGGCCCCAATAAAAATGAACAAACAGTGGTCAAATAGCCTTCATTCTTTTAATAGCACAAAGCACAGTTTGCTAACAGGTGGATAAGTGCACATAGAGGATATGTAAAAAGTAAAAAACTGCGAGAGTTTATTTTGAGTTTGACAAGTGTATCATTAAGAGAATATTTAGTGTTTCCACTGTTGTTCTGAAAGCAGTTACTAGCCATTGCTTTCATTTGGCTGGTGTAACAATTTGATACATTAATAACTATTTTTCAGTTACATAATAATAAATTCACCTGTAAGTTTTTCTCCACTCAGCATAGGATTCATTTACCCATACTCTCAGAATTACACACCCATGTTCTACCTAGTAAACTATGTTATTCAGAGTAATAATTATCACTCATGGATGATCAACGAACATATTTGACCTTCATCAAATCCACTGCATCCTTTGCATCCCTTTCAAAGAAATCAGCAGGGAAGTCTCTGTCTGGGGGGCGGGACCTTCCATAACCACGAGGATCCCAGGCAACTATAGTAAAGCGTTCCTTATTCAGAGTCTTCAGCTGAGGTTCAAAATCAGTCTGAGTGCTTCCTGTGGTAGAAGAGACCAAAATGCTTTTTACAAGCTTAGAGGATACAGGGCATGATGCTGTACGTGTGTGAGAGATCCTCTACATCATCAAGAAGAGGTGTGTTGTTGTGTTTACCGAGAGCACCAGGAAGTAACAGCACAGCGTGTTTTCCTCTGCCTGCCTGCTCATAGTACAGATCAACTCCATTAACATGCTGCCTGCCCGAGGCCACCGAGGAGCTGTGGGGACACAGAAAAAGTGGACTGTGGCAGTAATGGTCAGATTATAGAACAGAAAAAAATGGCAATTATTTTCAATTGGTAGTCACAATAAAACCATACTATTACAAAATCATTGACAGTAAATACAGCACTTATTTACAACGTCTGTAAAAATCAGAGATAATGTCATGGAAATACTGTATTTTCCTTAAGTTTCATTGACTTTGAAATCTTGGTTTGATGAGTCAAGGAGCACAGCACACCATAACCATCTGTCTAAAACATCCTTGTCATTTTTACTTAATCTTAATTTATTAGTTTTTATTCTTGACTGTGCATTGCTATGTCTATTTTTGTCTGAATTAGATATAGAAATATTATGGTACTGGTAGAAAATGTAGAATACTAATTAAACACTTCTAATTGTTACAACATTTAGGACTCCTTTGCAAAAAGGTGTTTCTGTTAACAAAAGCACCTCTAACTTTTATCATTAGATGCATGGCATTAAAAATTATCTCCAACACAGAAATTCACCCAAGTAAAAGATAAAGGGATTTGAATATTTTTTTGACCTTTTTTTTAAAATTATTATTATTGCCCTTGTAGAAGTTATTCAGTTGAGGATTTTAATACTCAGCAAATCTATTTGTAAAGGTGTATGCTGCTTAAATTTTAAACAAGGCATTTTGTTTATATACTATTTGTTTATATAAACATTACAGGGATGCTAAAACAAGGACTTCAGGAAATCAGGACCAAGCATAAGAACATGATTCAAAGAGATAACATGATGGTTTGAAGGAACTGAACCATATTTCATATGTAAGTTATGGTCGTGCTAATTAATAATGCGATAAATATTTCATGCATGTTCTATGATTTTGTATAAATAATTAGGGGACACTACAAAAACATTCAGAAGCTCAGTTTGAGCAAAAGTCTTGTAATAAAATTAAATATTCCTGCTTTGATTTTCTGCATCACTACTAGAGGTTCACATGATGAAAAAATGCAACATAATACAAGACCAAAGGTGGCGCTTACTGTATGTATTTGCAGGGCCTTATTCAGTGTTGTAAAGTTTCAATAATAATGCCACTAGTAATATAACTTAACAAGTTTGCATAATGACAAATTCTCTTGGCTAAGACTCTGTATCGCTTGTTCATTGACTGGAGAGTGTTACTATTTCTAACGGAGTGGATCAGTGAGAGGCGCTTTTTAACCATTTTCAGTTGAGACCCTCATATAGCCTGGTTTAGAGCAGGATAAGTTTGATGCATGAGCAATTATGATGACCTGACCAGGTTAAAAGAGCAAACGCAAGATAGGCCACATTAATAACCCAATAATCTCGCTTCGTTGTAAAACCCACAGGACTTGTTCAATACTGTTGCCCTATAGATAATGAACATTTCAGTATTTCGTGCGTACTGAAGGTGTATACAGTTCAGTGCAGTGCCCGGATATACTATGCCATCTAGTGGATTTAAAGTTAAACAAACCTTTGGTAAAAAATTTTGCAACAGCCTTTCAGAACAGGGCAGACATTTCCTGCCTTCTTACTGCAGCACTCCGTGATTAAAGTCCACAAGTGAACAAATATGCATAGAATAATCATGCAAATATCTCAGTTAACACAGTGCAAACAGTTACCAGTACGGCTGGGTCGCTGTCATGGCTTTCTTTATGTCACTTCTGCATTTAAAGAAACGTCTCCCGAGTAAAAACAGCGACATTTCTCAGACGTCCACTGCAGATCAATAGCTGATTAAAGATTGAACAAAGTCTCATGTAATCCTTCACAGCGCTTGTTTTTAAGATATTCAAGGAAACTGGATTCAGGTCGGCACTTTCCACACCGTGTTTATTGACAAAAAAAAAGTTTAAAGCGAAAGTACGAAGAGGAAAAAAAAGGAAACAACAACATGAAGATTATTATAAACAGACTAGTGATAAATTTTCGGTAATGCAGGTGCTTTGTTTTCCAAATCATTTCCGAGGAAAATTAACCGAAAAATGTTCATAATTTGGAACAAGGGAAGAAAAGATAAGGTGATGTAGTGAGTATTAACAAGTAGTTGTTATTTTCCAGAAGAGTTTTTCTGTAGGTTAAGTTTCATAAACCCAATAAATACCCATTTATGTACTGGAAACAGGTCTACTGTATTTTCAATCGTTTTCCTGTTGGCCTAGACAAGTTCACGTTTTTGCATGCTGACAGTGGTTAGCAAATCAAATTGATTTATTGGAAATGGATATAGGTCTAGTCCCTTCTGCAAAACATATTTTGAGACATTTCAATTGTTTACTTCCTATCTAGGAAATAATTTGAAACTGACTGGGCAAAAGAAAAATTTATATGGTTTTAATCATTCTTGCCTTCCTAGATGTCATTCACAGAGAAATACTGATCATATCAGGGCTTCCCAAACTCTTTCATATCAAGCCCCCTTGACCTCAACGTTAGTTCAGCCTTTTATACATATGTCTTAAATAACATTGACACTACTACAGTAAATGTAAAAAGAAAACAAAGCAAAAAACTGTGGTGAAAAACTGTGGCTCCTTAATGTTTGCTGTTAGCATGCTAGCATGTTCGCAATCATCACAACAACATGCTAATGTTTACCAGTTATATCTTCATTTAGTGTGTTGCTAACAGTTCTCAATTAACACAAAGAGCAGCTGAGGCTGGGGGGGAAAGTTAATAGTTTTTTGGGCATTCAGTCATAAAATACTGGAGAAAGTCAAAATGTGAATTAATGATGACACTAGATGTAAATTGATGAGATCACAACTTATCACTGATGGGAACATAAATGCCAAACCAAATTCCACAGTGATCCATGAATCTTTGTAGCCCAACAAATTCATGAATATTAAGATAATAGCTTTTAAGATATTTAATTGAAAGATAAAATAGTTAACTAATGATGGCACTACAGAAAAAGTCAGGTGAGCATCGACAAGAGCAGGCTTTATCCCCTGGGGACCATGAATATCTCTGCAAAACTTCATAGTTTTTCAGTTGTTATGATATTTAACTGGATCAAAGTGGTGGTCTTATAGAAAGTAACAAAAAACCAAAACTGTTTTGGTTCCAGTTTCTCAGTTATTAGCATCTTCTGCTTTTTTATGTTTCATTATCATAAACTGAATATTTATGGGATTTGCTCTTTCTTGTAAACAATAATGCAATTCAAAATACATCATCTCGGATTCTGGAAATTTCAGTGGGCATTTATGTTGTTTTCTGACAATAAAAAAAGAGAAAGTAATTTTAAAATAAATACATTTACCTACAGTACAAAATATTGTTAGGTTCTGCCTCAGAATAAATTTCTGGTATTTTTTTTATTGCAGCAAATTTGGCACCTATGGATAATATACCACATATAACAAACAAACTGGTGTCAAACTTGCAAGTAACTCTTGAATTAATGTCTTCTTTTTCTCTTCCTAAAGACCGATTTTATTACAGCCCCCGCCTCCTCCTCCTCCCACGCACACACAGACCTACACACGCTATGGTGCTCTGATGAAGGTGTTTTCTACACCATCTGTTTAAAAAGGCTCTGTGTCTAATGGGTGATGTGTCTATTTATCAAAGGTTTTGACCCACCGCTTGCGATGAGCTGTTCAGAACTAGTTTTCAGGGACAGGCAGCTTTTTGTAAACGCCTCCACTCCCCTCTGCCTGTCAGAGTGTCTGAGTTGTGCCACACTCTGAACCACACACAGGAACATGACAACAAAGCCAGGCTAAAAATACCTTGACTGCCTCAGAGCGATGTGTTGAAGATGTAGCAGAATTTACTGGAAATGCTGTGACTGAAGTAGATTTAAGTAATTGTCCCCTGAGAATCAACACATAATAAAAAAAAAAAGGTTTGTCATTGCACTATAATAGAATTAAGTGTATATACATATACCATTAAATAAGCAAAACTCATGAAACATCAATGTAATAGTCATTCTGCTGCTTTTCTGTTTTAAACAAAAGCAACAATTTCTTTAACTTAACATTTAATTCGTTGACAACATAAAGACAGAAAAACACATGCAATTACCTCAAGGTAAAGTGCTGAAGGTACAGCAGAGTTAACTTGAAATAAATGGCTGAATCACAGCCCACCTGAGAATAAAGCCACAAGTAAATTCCTCTAAAAACATGGTCACATTGTTCTCAATCAAGTATTTGTAACCATTAAAGTTTGGTAAGAACACTGTTAAATATTACTTATCTTTAGAGTGAGGGTTGTGTGAATGAGGTGTGATCAGATTTAACAGACCACGGACTGGCAACCGGTGCAATCAAACACAATCAGAGGATCTTGTTCTGGAGTTAAAGCTCGGCGTTACCCTCTCTCCTCTGCCCTTTTGCCCTAAGCCATCTTTGTGTAGCCGGTATGTGCCTATCCACAGTCCCATGACCTACTCCTGGTCTAAATATAAATATCCAAGCAGGGTGTTACACTGTTAAGGTTGCATTACGTCATCCCAAGCAGCATATTCTCAGTCAAGTTGCACTCATTGCATGAGCTAGGGAGGTGTTGAAGGCTTTATGATATCCTGGGTCGCATAAAAAAAGTCATCAAGGTTAGTTTGAAAACAAAGGGAAGAGGCAACAGCTAGTGATCGATTGTCAGCCTGTGTAGAGGGCTCAAGTGGAACTAAACAACAGTGGAGCACTAGATGATACAAAACTAGAGTAGCTTTAAAAAAGTCCAGATTTTGTCCTAAAGTTGATGATCTTTTCTTGAGATTTTGGGCCGACATGGGCAACGGAATTAACAAGGTACAGTATCAAATCTCTACTCTAAGACAATTCTTATATTGGCTACCTTTCTGTGCATTCACAAACTCTTCCTTCTACTAAATTTCTAACTTTGTTTAGGTCCTGCCTGATCTGTATTTAGGAAATATCAAAGGTAAGATTTCCTGCCTTTTGTCATTTGAGTAAAGAATTGATTTATTTTCAGGATAATGTAGTCGAGTGTGTTTCAGTTCCTCATACCAGGGGCATGTGGTGAGATGCTACACTGAACTCAGTTTCTATAGAGTGGAGAGGTCACACTGTACAACAGAATGATTAGAGTAGTCTATTTTGATGTAAAGAAAAAAAAACTACTATTACCTTGTGTTTTTTTTCCTCTCTGTGAGTGCGGAGGCTGGTGTGTAGCTCTCTGTCAGCAGCTGGAGGAAGGCCACGTAAGGGTTGGTGTGGGAGGGGATGTCCCACGGTGTGGGGGCGTCCCCAGTGCGTACTATTCCATATCTTTCCATAAAGCTGCAAACGTGCTTGTAAGGTAGCCTTTCTGTATGCGCACATGAAGTGTTGACAGAACAGAGTTTAAAGGTATTGACAATGTTTTTGCAGTTTAACCATGACATGTTCAGGAAACTTATTTCCAACAGCAAACCTGACACCTTTAATATTATTGTTGTTTATTAGTTATGCTTGGAATTTTTTACAACACCTTAGACTTTCTTTCTGTGTCTTCACAACGGCAAGTATGAGTAAGAATGAGGAAAAGCAAAACTGTAAGTCCTTTACCGTGCAAGGCAGATCAGTAACTACAGAAGTAATGAAACAAAGTAATATCAATATGAACAATTTTCAGGCAGGTCAACAAAATGAGTAATGGCCTAATTTATGGGCATTTTTGTTAAAAAAAAAAGGTATAAAAAAATTTAACTCACTATCACAGAACCTACAAAACATCTTGCAAGACCTAAAGATATAGATAGTACTTATTAAAAAGAGGTTAAAATAAATCATTAAAATAAAAGCTGCATAAACAAATTCATTAATTAGTAGTTTTATATGTGTAATTTGAAGGTAGTTTTTGTACTCTTAATTTTATTTGCATCAAAAGCAGAGAGGGCAGTACACTGCTAATGTTACATTAACATTAGCATGAGTTTAGCATTTAGCTTGGTTTTTAATCTACATTGTAGTTGAATTTCACTTCAGGCCTACTACTGCAATTTGTAATTTGTAACAAAACTGTATCACTAAGATGTCAAAATGTTCATCAAAATGGGTGTAAACAAAACAGCTAGGAAACATTAAGTGAGAACATCAACCTTTACTTTGAGCTTTTGCCAAGGCTATCTCACCAGAGACGTTAGCGTTTTATAACTGTTTTGCTTTAGGCAAAAGATTGCACTCTGTTTTTATCTTTTGGCAGCCACTACCAATTTTTTATGTGGTTTTCAAAGAAATTATACATTTTTGGGGCATGTACTTACTTTATATATATAAAATAGAAACAGATTCATGTCTTAGTTCAGTTCAGTTTTGACCTTGGCTCTGTAGGACAGTGTCACTGGCTTGTTCTCAGCAGAAGCACAACACCCTGTTACCAGTGTTAATGTTATGTCTGCACCTTAACACCCCATAAATATATTTTTGATATGACTGACACTTGGTGACCTTGGCCTTTAAAGTCTCTCTCTCTCTCTCTCTCTCTCTCCTTCTCTCTCTCTCTCTCTCTCTCTCACACACACACACACACACACACACACACACACACACACACACACAAACAAACAAATATGTATATTAAAAAACATATATAGATATATATGTATTTAATATTTGTCAGTCAGGAGAGTTCAGCACAGGTCTTGCATAGGTAGAGACAGCACCCTGCAGACTTGCAAAGCATGAGAAAAAAGTGCTCTAACACATCTGTCCAAGGTAGAAACATTTGGCTTCCTTTTAAAGAACAAAATTTGATTAAAAGAATTACAGTTTCTTGCTTTTGGCCCAAGCTGTTGAGCTGTTTTAGAAACACTGGTTTTCCGGTTTTTCTTTCAGTTCAAAACAAGAGCAACACTCTTAAGCCATAAGGCCACATTTGCTTTGGAGACATTAGAGGAGGGGGGTTGTTGTTGGGTAGAAAATTCTTAATTTAGGCTGCACTTTACATGGGGCGATTTTTGATTGGATGAAAAGAATATATAAGATTTTCTGATTTTCTTTATGACCTGCAGATGCACGAGACAAGGACCTGTTGGCCCAGCATAACATCACCCACATCCTGTCCATCCATGACACAGCTGCACCAATCCTGGAGGTGAGCTGTCTTCTCTGTGTCGCTTATCAGCCTGTGTGACCCTTTGGGCCAAACATGAAATTATCCGTAAAATACACAACTTCCCCTAAACTCACCACTGTTGTTTTTTCCCCATAATGTCCCTACTGCTCAGAACTCTTTCTGAAAGTGTGAAATGTAGACAGTAGATCTTAAGTGCTGCGCTGTCTTTCTCTGGCATAATTACTTCTTTAAGAGTGGAACTGTATTTTTTTTATTATTTATTAACTGTTGGCTTGCCTTAAAATTGTTTGATTTATTATTAAGTCTGAAAAATAGCAAAAAATAGTTGGAAATGTTCATCAAAATTTCCCCAAACCCAAGGTGACTTCATGCATGTAAGAAGGAGGAACCAGCGACTTTTCAGCATTTTATGCGTCAAAACATATTGAGATAAGTGATCATTTCTTAAATGTTGATTTTTTATAAACATTGATTGTTTAATTGATTATCAAATTATTGTTTCATCTCTAAAGCCTTATTATTCTCTGTTGGATCACCCACAACAATGTATTTAGTGAACTGTATGGGGTTATTATGGTTGTATTTTGAGAAGACGAAAAAGAAGAAAAAAAGGGGTAAAGTAATGTCCCTTACACAAAGGTCTGATAGATTTTTATTTAAAGCTTTTGAAATCAACCACTTCAAATAGTATGAAAGTCAGATGTTCTTATTTTCAACATTAGCTGGAAAGTCCTTTTGTCTTTATTCAGTCAAGACCTGGAATTCACCAGATTTTAGCAAGAAAGTTGCCACCTTAATGACTGTGATGTATCAATATTGTGCATGATCTTAGTGAATATCTGAAACCCTGTCTGCTGTTTTCAGTCTATGATGCAGCTGTGATCCAGATGCCCCATCATTCTTGATGATAGTTTTCACACAAGTTGAGTTTAGCTCAGCAGCTTGAAGTCTATTAAGTCTTGAAAGTGGAACTACATCAAAAGAAGAAGGTTTCTGCCTTTTTTCTACATTTAGCTGTGATGATTTGTGTATGAAAGTGTGTATGTGAGCAAATGAACGTGAGACAGTGAAAAAAGGTGATTATAGTGTGAGAACCTGGTGGGTTGAAAGTAGAAATTTGCTCTTATTGATTTGCATTTGAAACACATGTAAGAACATACCTTCTGTATGACTGTTAAATCATATATTGGAGAATTTAAGTTTAATTTAGCGGTTTCAATTTAGAGCTACTATTCTTCTAAATTAATAACTATTAATCCATTTGTATTTGAAATTAATTGGCGTTTTATCTGAGTGAAATTTTCCTCTTCTCATCTCCGTCCCTAGGTCTATATTACTTGTTTTTGAGAATCTTGATAGTCAGTGTCCGCTTTCATAACTTTCATCTTTTCTTGTAGAAAGCGAACATGAAAAATGCTTAGAGATTTCTGTACACTTTCTCCATCCATGTATGTTTCATTGAAAACTGAAGAGAAACAGCAACTTGTATTACAGTATCACTACCAAAACTGGTCAACCACCAAAACTTTAAAAAAGGTTTTGGGCCTGAAATTAATGCTGACTCCATGAACTGTGTTGCTGTCACTCAGCAGCTCACTAATCCCAGCTGCTGTTTAAATCTTTGATGTTGAATGTGGGATGATTTGCGCTTTATAAATGGATGACGCAGCTTTTTTAGCTCTGTGGCATTATGATGACTCAGGTCTGTTTTACTGGTGTAGCCAAAATGGCCAGATGGGATGGTTTATTTGCATACCTAACAGTCAAACTGTTGACTGATTGATTTCTTGGAAGACAGCATGATAGGTCCTGAGAGAGGAAGGTAAAATTTGCAACCACCAAGTCTCTGAGGTCGGATGTGTAATTTACTGTGCAGTTTGTGGCCCTAATTAACATACTGCAAAATAATATGAAGATAACTGTTTTTCAGAACAAAATCTGAGCCTCAAAATGCCTTCTTGCCGGCAAAGAAAATTAATTTCTGCACTCATCCACATTTGCATTCAGATTGTTTAAGGTTGCCTGCTTTATGCCTGTCTGCGTCTGACTATACAAATAACTGAGTCATGGTAATGAGGAGTTTTAAGAGTGATGGTGCAAAGATATGAGAGGACAGCTCAATATGCATATCTTGACCTTTTGTGCCAGTAATTAGATTTTCACTGATATGAGTGTTACATGCTCCCTCAACATAAGCACATCTCTTACTGTTAAATGTATGTGTGTGCACATTGGTACTATGTCTGTGGTTGGTGTGTGTGCGCACCAACCTGTCTGGAGCACTTCCATGGCTCAGTGTGTCCCAGAGGGCTCAGGGGTTTTTGCAGTGGTGCAGTCATAACGGGACAAGGTAGTTTCTGTCCACTGCATGTACCATCAGCTGCCAGGTGCACAGTACAGAAAAGCACACATATAGGCGAACATCGTTGTGTCATGACCCGCTACATTGGCAGGGTCAGAGGGGACAAGTTTCAGGGACCAACCCATGAGTGGAAAAACAGGAAGTGTGTTAGACCCAGTGTTCAAACAGATGACCTGACAGGATGAAAACTCTTGTTTGACTGTGTTAACTGTTGCACAATCTTCAATTCAACAGATTCATTTTGCACAAAATACACCCTGTCGTGCTTTTTGAGTGTAAACTGCTCCTCTCATCACCCTCTAGGACATGACGTACCTGTGTATATCTGCTGCTGACCACTCCAAGCAGAACCTGTGAGTACTTATGTACTGAAGACTGTAGTATGTCTATATGAGGTCCAATGTGTTCGAAAGTTCTTTGATATTACATCTGATGTATCTACATGATGTGTGGCAAGTGTATTTACAAAAACAAGGGAAAAATCCAAAAAGAGTCTAATTTTAGTTCCTAAGGATCAGTGATGAGGAAAGTCTGTTTAAAAGTTATATCTAGATAGATAAATAGGAATCAAATGTGTATTCAAAGTTTATAAAAACTCTCAATAATAACAGAATTTACATCTCGATGGAATAAACCCTGCATGATACATTATTAGTGCTTTAATAGGTGGAATCAAATAAAATGGATTAAATAATTTAGCTTAGGAACTGCCGCATTAACATAGAAAGATATTTCAAAATTGGGGGATTCACATATTTTTCCAAGTAAAATATTCAAATTAATTTTAGCTGAATGTGTTTGATTTTACTAGGACTCAGTACTTCAGAGACAGCATCATGTTTATCCATGAGTCCCGACTGAAAGGAGAGGGCTGCCTTGTCCACTGGTGAGTGAAAATAACATTATTATTGGTTGTTTTGTTCCTTATGTATGATTCAACAAATTTTAATCACATGATAAATAAAATACCTTATTGTGATTGACTAAACAGTAATTTTCACTGTTATTTTTAAAAATAATGTATTCCTTTTACTCTATTTACATGTCCTGTTGTATTATTGCTCTATATTATTTATTGCATAATACTCTCCATCCATTTTGTGAATTAAAAAATCAATGACATTAGTACAGAAAACCTTGTACATCAGAGGAAACGGTATGAAACTCCTGTCATTTGCATTTGAGGATGTTGAAAGAAAGAAGCAGAAATATTCAGGTTTACTAGTTTTGTTTTTTTAATAATGTAGTAATGGCTCAAGGTGATGTGAAGTCCTCATATTTTATTAACTCAATTTTCATTTTCAACCACATCAGTGACACCTGACAGGACAAAACTTTGGTTAATGCTTTCATTGTAAATTGCATCATCTTTCATCTTTTGACATATCAAACAAGCAAAATCATGCATTAAACCACAGCTTTAGGAAAAAAGGGGTTTCACTTCTTTGTACACTAAACAAGAGAATCTGAATATGTGGTGATTACTACAACTAGCATCATGCTGTGAAGCCCTGTGGTCTCAGTGTTGCAGGAGTGTCCCGCAGTGTGACATTGGTGGTGGCTTACATTATGACGGTGACGGGTCGTGGCTGGGTGGAGTCTTTAGCGGCAGTAAGGGCGGCTCGGCCGTGTGCTGGGCCGAACCTGGGCTTCCTCCGGCAGCTGGAGGAGTTTGAAAACACAGAACTGACAGAAGTGAGTGACACCCGGCTCTTCTTAATTTTGATTGTTCAGACAAAATTATATTTGACGTTTTTTAGCAGAAACAAAAAAGCATGCATATTTCAAATGACCTTTCTGTATTATAGTTTTTACTGTCAGTCTGTAAAGTGGGAATGAAACTTTGCATCCTTAACACACAGGAAATGAAGGAAACACTGTTTGACTAGGTGAAAGACAACATCTGATTATGAGTTCAGTATTAGTGTATTGAAAGAAAGGTTAAAAGAGTTTTGAATTTTCATTTAGTCTTTCACATATTTTAGTGTTAACTTTTTAATTGTATTTAAGTTCAGTTTTAGATTGTTTTCAGAGTGCATTTACTTGTTTTAGTTTAATTCACTCTTTCAGAGAGGCTTAAATTACAGGTTGTTCTTTTTTTGCAGTACTTGTTTGATTCTGTCAGAGCGACATATAATGTGTTGGGAGTACGTAGCTTTATTTACATGCCAAACACTTTTACAAAATGCAACATTAAATACTTCTAATTCAAATATTTGTACTTATATATATATATGTTATGTATCTATATATACTATGATTTTATTTTCATGGTGCAACATTATGATATAAACAACAGTGAAATAACTTGTCACTTTTTGCTAAAAATACTAAAACATAATCATTTGCAGAATTTTTAGTTTGAATTAGTTGTGGAACCAGACAATATTGTTTGGTTAAGTTAAATTTTTCTCACAGGGTTTGCTTTTTATGTAATTGTATGGATTACAAGAGGGTTTTTCACTGTTTTATTAGTTTTAGTTACAGTAATTTTACCATAATAACCTTTGATAACTTTGTTGGCCATTTTCCTATTAAGAAAATACATCATGATTAGTGCTCTCAGCCAGCAGTAAATATGTTGCTTTTCTTCTGTTCCATTGCTGCCACGACATAAAAATAAAAACGTATCAGTATCATGTTATAACATATGTTTATTGTCATAGCAATAAAAGTTTAACGTTATAATGTAAGTTTGTTTTATCAATAAATGATCACATTTTTAACATTTTCATATATTTTTAAAACAATATTACAATACAAATAGTAGCAATATATCATAATATAGATTAGAAATATAGATACAAACTTGGTAAAGTAGTAGTAAATTATTTTGATATAATGTGAAAACATTGTTATAGAAAATATCACATTATAAAATTTTATCATTCTAACAATAAGCTTATCACGTTATTATAATGTGAAACTGACCCTTTTTAAAATTTCTTTTGACGGTGTGGCAGCAATACTCTTTCATAGCTTACAAAATAGCTGCTTATAGTAATACTATGTGAAAACTGTATTATCTGAGATTTAAAACCCCATAGTTCCTAACTGAAATATGTCTGTTGTGTACACGAATAAGGTTTAAGTTTTTGTCCTTTGTAAAGTATGTGCAAAATACAAACAAAATAAAGTGGTGTCATAACAACATTGCATCCTGAAAACTGATGCCTTGAAGTGGAAGTCAAAGTTTGCTTAAATGTTGCATAGAACTCAGAACAGCAGCTCGCCAAACTAACCTGAGCAAAAGACACTATGTTGCTAAAACCTTGATATAACATTAACAAGTTAAAACTCTGTTGAAATTGCTTAAAACCAACCAACCATTGTTCCCCCCTGCCCCTTGCATTAAAGGTGTCTTCCTAATTGTGGTCTAAGCTATCAGGATCATCACTGCTGGGAATGTGTGGGTGTACTGAGAAGTGTGCTCTGTTCGTTGACACACCTGGAGTATACAGTTCTATTTCACTGGGGCAGAAGGCCGTTAAGTTTCTCTTGAGGGCTTTTTTACTGCTCCCAGTAGATAGAGGAGATGAAAGTCATTTGACTAGATAATTTGCTGCTTTATTACTAAAAGCAAGGGATGGTCGAAACCTTTTTTGGACCCATTCTGAATGTCAAAAGGGCACACATTTTTAGACAGTATCACAGTCCTGCACGTGTTTGTGAGATAAGAGAAACCTGACAAAGTTCATTGTGTGATGAATAAGAAGAAATAAAAGTTTGATAGAAAAGTTCAAATCAGTCTGCTTAATTGGCCAATTGTGTAAAGTGGGCATGTTCATCTGATTGTAGATTCAGACGTCTATAAAGTGTGTTGGGAGGAGGTTTCAGAAGCTGTTTGACAATCTGATAAGTACGTTGTCTGAGGCACTGTAAAGTTCAACATTAACCTCCTATCTGATTTTATTGTTTATCAATGGGAAACACCCTTCAATTCTTTGATTTTGTCTCAGTTGTCACTTTCTATTATCTCATCTTTACACTCCCTCTGCTTTCCCCTCCAGTATCAGACCTGGTGGAAGGACCGATATGGGAAGAACTCGTTCAATGATGATGAGGAGGTGGAAACCCTTTTAACTCAGAAATCTAACAGCAGCGGCAGTGGCATATCAACCAGCATCACTCCTGCGCTGGGCACCAGAGGCACTTGAAAAACTTTTGTTAAATCTCGTCCCTTTTGAACTCAAGCAGCCGAGGACTGTGGGCTTCTGCTCGGACCATTAAAGTCACTTATACCAGACCAGCTGTTTGCAAACGCTTTTGTCCTCGTCGTTAATCCTGCAGTGAAAAACTACGGCAGGAAAGACTTTTTTATCGATATGATCTATTGAGTCTCATGTTCGCAGAAAGGCTAAGCAGTCATGGGATAGGAGGGGGTTTTTATGTCATTATCGTAGTCTCCCTCATCATGTCATGTCCCTGCTTCTAACTGTCAAAACAACATGCAAGGGCAGTCAAGCATGACACCAAGGAAATATGTACATACAGTCCACAGTGTGAACACACATTTAGCTGTGTGCACTCCCCGTCAGTTATGTTATGCTGTGTCTACTTGAAAAATGAGTATAACTTTCTATAGACAGTGTGATAGCTGAAGACACCACATTTTCCAGTAACACAGTATCAGAAGCAGTATTTGTTTATTAGTAACAGTTTTATTCCTCACTGAATGTTTATTTTTGTTTGTATCGGTTGTCTTTATGTCAACGGCTTACTGAGTTAATGATTCACACCTACTTGTTTGCTCCAGACCACAGTCATTTACAGTTGTGATTTTTGCATTTTATGTAATGTAATTATCAGTTAACAGTCTATTTGATTTGTCTAGTGGATACTTCCTTTTTATTTAGAGCAGTGGTTCACAACCTGGGGGCTGCAAAGGACAGCAAATACTACAGCAAAATGACATATTTCTTCAACACAAAATGTGAACTTGTGAACCACAGAAATAGTTCAGGCAATTCAGAGTCTTCAATAAATCTGTTAAACAAACCAGGAAAAAACAAACCATCCTTGGCTGGTTTGGTCACAATCGGTCAGTGATTGAACAGTTAACTACTTCCTTTACTTGAGCAAAATACCAGAATAGAAAAATATTTTGATGTTGTTACTGGTTGAGATGGAATTTTAACAGCTTTCTACACCGCATAATCCATGTTATTGTAAAAGCTGATTTCTAAGTTGCCAAGCTGCTGAATAAATGTAGTGCAGAAACAGAAGTATCGCCCACCTTTGTTCATAATTTTTCCCATAAATGTGTTTTTATTGTTGTTCTACATGGTAGGCATGTTTTGATTAAACATATATTCATTTTTTGTTTATTTTCAATCAAAGTCAAAATCAAAGTTTTATGAGGGGTTGAATCTAGCCCCATCCTTTTGAACATATGAGCCTTTCAAAGATGCCCCTTTCATACCCAATTATGACACTCCCACCTGCTACCTATGAACATGTTCACCTGTGGAACGTTCCAGACAGGAGTTCTTGAGAATTCCACAGCTTTCCCAGTCTTTAATTGCCTCTTCCCCAAAGAGTTTTAAATGTGTTGCTGACATCAAATTCATAATAAGCCCATATTTACAAAAATCTATGACCTTGATGAGGTAAAAATTTATGTATGTTTTCTTAGTCCTGTTATTAATTCGGTATTTACAGTAGTGCATACATGTAATAAATTGATTACACAATGACAAAATTCTATTTTTTGTGTGTTACAGAGTGTAACAACTTGTTTGGAATCCGGGTTAGTAGTAGTTTAATACTGCACTTTTACCCCGATACATTGATCGGACTGATAGGTGTATTACAGATAGAGACATGAACAAACTATGTTCAGTTAATGCAATATGGCATATTGTCACTGTGAAACTGCACTCAACTACTTAAGTACATGAACTAGTTAAAATGACTATCTCAGTAAACTACAACATTAAAGCACAGCCTACATTTTGAAGCAACAATTATCCAAGTATATAATTACTTCCTCTGTGTATCTGCATTTAGTGTTACATCTTTTATTTCACCAAAGGGAAATACTTTACTTTATATCCAACTGCTATAGTTTATTACTTTACTTATTTATATTAAAAATGCTATCGTAATATATAATGCTTTGTCATACATAAATTAATCATCATCCAACGTTATATTAAAATTTACAAGATCCTTGCATCAGAAATAAACATCAATACTTTATTACAACAGTGACGGGAGTCATTACTATGGAATAAGAATTTTACTTTCAAAACTTTGGGAGCCCTATGTGAAGTTATTTTTTCTTGAGTGATATTTTGAAATCAGGTGAGTATGCTTTATGAGTAGCGGCAAAAAAGGTTGGATTTAGGAGATCAAAGGTAGATTCTCTAAAACATCTTATGGGTAATTCTAAGGTTTCTCGTACTGTACGAACTCAATGAACTGTAGCCACTGTGTTAACCCCGCAACCTATAGACAAACCCGTTTCATTGTGTTTGGTTCTGTGTAATAGGCTTTTTCTACAAATGTGACACCGTTTATAATAATCTTATCTGGTAGGCTTTTCTGTATAATCTTCCATTTGGAACAAACGCGCCGATGTTTTTGTGCTTCACTTCTACTGTAGGACCACTGAATAGTTAGACTACTTTTCGTAAAGCATTATCATTTCAAAGAATTGTTTTTGTCTCCGTCCGATTTTCCACGTGCGGGTGTGTGACACTTCTGACTGACACCGGCAGGGTTTCCCCCGGTGTCTTACTGGAGATCAGCCGCTGTGTGCGCGCTGATAAGCTTCGCAGGAGAGAGGCGGGCAGCAGCAGCAGCAGCAGGTGCGTCCTCCCCAGCTCAGCATCCCCGGTCTCCGCCCTCCGGCTGCTCGCTATAGGCTGGAGGATTTAAGCGGGCTCGCCGTAATGATGAGGGCTCTCTGAGACTGATTGATTTCAAAACTTGACGAGTTTCGAGTTTCGCAGGTAAGACCAGATCATACAATCCCAATGCGCACATTACGGCAGAATTAGTCTGCGTGGGAGCTCATGGGTGTTAAACTTGACTGAGTTTTAATGCACTGCGATAGACTCACCCTTCTCTGCTAAACTTACTGGGGTTACTTTCATAACACATACCAGCACACTGCACTGCATTACAGGGTCTGATACTCGAGTTGTTGCACGCGTGTGTTTGGACAGAGATGAACGCAGAGTTGGACTACGGAGGCTCCGGCAGCAACGGCAACGGAAAGCTGCGCCAGTGGCTCATCGAGCAGGTGGACTGCGGCAAATATCCCGGTCTGGTGTGGGAGAACGACGAGAAGACTATCTTCAGGATACCGTGGAAACACGCCGGGAAACAGGACTACAACCGGGATGAGGATGCCGCGCTTTTCAAGGTAAAACACCCGCATCCTCCGGTGGGAATCAAGCCAAAGAAGGGACATGTGACTTTCAGAATAAGAGTAAGAAAATATGTTCATAATCAGACAGACCATATCGTGTCGAATAACTTTAAAGTCTTGAAAATAGTTAAGGTTTTAGGAGGGCCATTTATTACATTATGGCGCTTATGTCTCTGTAGGTATTATAACTTTTGCACGTTAATAACGCGATTCTACACGTTCAGGCCTAGAGGGTGATGCGTTTAATTTATTTTTAGTCCACAGTGCAAAGGACGGAGTGGTCTTTGTGCATTAAATGTGCAGTTTAATGTGCAGTTTAAACAGGTTTGCGACGACTCTTTCATTATTGATCAGTTTACCGATTATTTTGTGGATGAATGTTTGGGCTATTAACAAAAACATCGGAAAATGGCTAAAAAAACATTTGATATAAAAGTTCCCAAAACATAAATGATTTCTCTAAAATTCTAGTTTTAAATAAAAATCGATAGAAAAAAAAACATTTTCAGTGCAATATACTGTCGAAGACCTGAAAAAAAACAGGTAAAATTTCACGTTCGACATTAAAAATGGGTGCAAAATAATACGTTGATAGACTAGACGTGCTCAGTTAATCAACTCGTTGTTTTAACTCTACTGTAATAGCCCATCACAAATAATAACCCTTTCTTTTCTTAAGACTACTTATGCAGGCTCTGTGATAGACTACATGCTGGACATCGGTTTATCTCATCCTCTCTCAGTTTTTGTAAGTTTTTACTGTGCCCTGTGTGCAGGCCTGGGCGCTGTTTAAAGGCAAGTTTCGGGAGGGGATCGACAAGCCGGACCCGCCGACCTGGAAGACTCGCCTCCGCTGCGCCCTGAACAAGAGCAACGACTTTGAGGAACTTGTGGAGAGAAGCCAGTTGGACATTTCAGACCCATACAAAGTCTACCGGATCATCCCCGAGGGCGCCAAGAAAAGTCAGTCCCACACCAAACACCTCAGACAATGTACATTTTAAACCTTTGATTTATGGCACAGCATGAGTTAAATGACAGTGTTGCATAAAGAGTACGGTCATAATGTTAACCAAGGCGGTGGCTTTAAAAATATTTTAATGTGGTTTTGATTATCAATTGCTTTTATAGTTAACTGTTTTGGAAATTTTCTGATTGCTGACTTGAAAAAGGTCACTGACTGTTCATTGATGTAAAAACCACATGCTGAAGGTCATGCTGCATGATGTCAACACATGTGGGCTTTTTCTGTGCTGAGTTCGTTTTTTGAGATTGTCTTTTTCTGTCTGGCATGCAGGACCCCGACAGGAGGACAGTCCTCTGAGTTCGATGGGTTATCAGGTGCACCCCTCCTATTCTGGCCTGCAGCCTCAGGTGATTTTCATGCACATGAAAATGAGTGGGCTGGACTTGAGAGAGAGAGAGAGAGAGGCACAGAGATAGAGAGTGAGAGAGAGGTTGAACGTGAAACAGAAACAATGGATGAGAGGACATACTGGTACATGCATGAATAACCTTGGATGCACCAGATGCCAATTGCAAGTCACAGCCTTTTGAGCTTCTATAAATGCTTCTATAAAAGGATTTTACATGACAGATCAGAAACACTCCAGTTGCAGGAATTTTGAGAATGAATGTTTCAATTTAAAATAAAATTAATCCCTGAATAAAGCTACATCATATCTCTCAGCTCTGCAGTAGAGCAGATGCATACATATGCCCAGGACAAAACAGACAGATTGTGTTAACTTTACACATTAAACTGATTGTTTGTGTTATTTTTGCATGTCACAGTACATGCCCCCACCAGAATGGAGAGATTACTGTCAGGAGCAGACCCCCCTGCCTGAGCTGCCCTACACTCAGTGTCCCTGTCCCCCTCGCAGCCTGCCATGGCAGAACTCAACCATTGAGAATGGTACTGTACTTAATATTCATTTACAAGCCTTAGCATCCTTGGCGGATTAAGTACATGTACATGTTTTCCTTGTGCTTGCGTTGAACTCATGTCCTTTCCACTGCTTGCAGGATACCAGCTCAGAGCCTCAATTTACTCATACGGTCCCACTGATAGCCAGTCCTCGCCATTTACACTTGACGCCGGCATCAGATCAGCAGAGGCACTCTCAGGTAAAGCGACACTCTGGATTTCACTTTTTTCCCTGCAAGCAACGGAGTCAGCAGGAGGGGCTTACTGTTAGTCCACATGACAAACTGAACAGAGCATTAGATATGATCCCAGTATTTAGTTCAAGTAACTCTGAAATAAATCCATAAATTTCAAAAAAGGAGTCAGTACATCCTTACATAATGTATAACCCCTTAGAAAGACCATAATATGCAAAATGTAAGTCAACCTTTAAAATATGAAGCCAAAGTTTAGGTTATATATACAGTACTAAGACATCTTTTAAAAGGCAAAATTGCAGAGGGAACTTAAATAACAGTCTTCTGATATTTGAAAAATGAATGTAATGTAGCTGCAAGGTGTTTTGATAATATTGACCTAGAGGGGGCACTGTAATTAATGTAAACAGTCAATCATAAATATTTTTGATCCATAGAATTATCATGTGAATCAGAATCACTTTTCTCATCAAACTTGTGGGATGGCATTAAGAAATACCCATAATAAGCTAATACGTTTGCCCAGCACAGAAGCCTAGAAATGGTTCTGTATTTGCCAGCTAGGGTGGTTTATTTACTGCCCCCTAGTGGTCAGAAATTAACCACAACAGCTTTAATGAAACTGGTTTGGCATAGAGAACAAAAGATGAGCTTACTCAAGCCTCAGTTTAATGTCTTAAGTTTGGTGATACTTCAGACATGGCTAATTACAGGAACCTAAAGGGAGGGCATATTTACTGAACTCTTTCCTGCCAGGATGGTATATTTTAGAAGCCCCTTCTAGCCATTTAAATTACTGACTGATGGTGGAACTACAATTAAAATTCAACATTCACTAGCTTTAAGTCTGACATAGATATTACAACACAGCTTTCACCTCTGTAACCTTTAAAGCACAGCCCAAGTACGAACACATCGCATCCATACCAATTGTTCTTACTCTGTTTGCTCTGGTTTTGTTCAGTTCACTGTTTACTTGTTTGCTGCTACTGACTGAAGAACTACAAACCTGTTCATTGACCTTCATCTGCACCTTCTTGTCCTCAGACCATCGCCTGCATGTGTCTGTATATTATCGAGACAGTCTGATGAGAGAGGTGACCACCTCTAGTCCGGATGGGTGCCACATCACCCCGTGCTCCCAAGAGGAAAAGCACTACCTGCAGCCTGGAGGTCCTGAGGTGATCTCCCTCTCTGTAGACAGTCTCGCATTCCAGAGGAGAGCAGATGACTGTCCCCCAAGCCCCCCGCCCGGTCTAGATAGGGGAGTGTTACTTTGGATGTGCCCAGATGGACTCTACGCTCGAAGGCTGTGTCAGAGCAGAGTGTACTGGCAGGGAGGACTGTCCCAGTATGGCGACAAGCCCAACAAACTGGAGAGGGAGGTCAACTGTAAACTCCTCCACACCCAGGACTACCTCACAGGTAAGGCTGTAAAGAGCTGCAACTTATCAGTCATTTTATGATCATTTACCCTACAGATTTATGTCTGGTGATCTTTACATTTATAAAATGTCCGAAAAAGCTTTAAAATTGAAGCATGTTACTTAAGCATGGTGCACTGGAGCAGAAGTTCTCAACTCTTTCAAGGACCCTTCTCTGCAAAATGTCTTTAGAGACCCACTAACAAAATGCTATGGCGTTAAATTCACACTCTTTAGGTTTACTTGGCCATGGGCTCTTTGGAGTTTTTGCAGCTGAGCTGTTGGTGTGAATGCTACGTCTTTACTTTTTAAAGTTTTCATTAACTAGCTATACGCCAATAGGCAAGCTAGCTAACTAAATTTCAGAAGCAGAGTGGACGAAAGACGGGCATGATTATTGATGGCTGGTTATATGATTATTAAAATAGATAAATGAATAAAATTTAATTAAGAAAAGTTAATTTTTGGGCATGATAATCCTCATTCCTATTAGCAGAGGTTGCCTGGTGACCTCCTGGTGCCACCAGGGCTCCCATTTTAAAAATCATGGAACTGGAAAAATTTTTTCAATGAATTTTGTTTTTTTTTTTAACAAAACCCCTTGTAAAATTTTTTGAACAAAAGAGACAAAACCTCAAAAGTATTTTCCACTGTTTTAACACAAGAACTGTGCCTTCATAAATTGTACATTATTAAATGAGGAATTGACTTTTCCATTAGTAACAAAGACAGTTTCAATACCTAGTGCTACATCTTATTAATGCATGAATTGTTTCAGTCCTATACAAGAGCACATGACAGAAAAAAAAAACTGAGCCAGCTAAGTCTTAGTTAGCCTCAGTTCTTGCCCTTCATGTTTTGACTCACAGAGCATACAACACTAAAAACTTGAGAAACAGGTATAAATGTTTTTATAGTGCAGCACAATGTATGTTTTTAATCCAGATGGTCTGTTCAGATAGTATATTAAAATTCTGAAAAATACCTTTAGAAAGTGCTAAATGTTGTTGATCAAACTTTGGATTTGTTGTGTTATTGACTTTCTCATGGTGATTTTCATGTAGTGGTAACACATAGGAGGCAACAACTGGGTTTAAACCTGTAGATAGTTAAAAGCAGATTTGATTTTTTTTTAAATTAAGTTTGGGTTCGGTCATGTGTCTGAAATGTGAGAAAAAACTACAGCCCATTTACTGTAAGTGTCAAATATCATCTAAGAATAAACCCTTTAAAGTCAATACCCCCTAATATTTGTGGTAGACAAACTTTTTTGAAGTAGTAGTTCATGATGTGGCAGTCACATGACTTCTCCCCAGCCACATCATCCCCACCCACATACTAAGACAACCCCAGCTGTATAAAACTCTGACAACTAATTATGTTTGCATGAAAAGTGTGACCAATTCTTTCCGTTTGAATCACCCCAAAGGTCACAAAACTTCACGAGAAGTTTCTCTGAATTCATTTGAATTTAACCAGTTGAGATGTATTTTTGATATCAAAACTAACAATGATTTGATCTTGTCTCCTTCCTGTTCATCAGAGATCCAAAGTTATGGGCTCCATGGTCGGCCACCAACCCGTTTCCAGGTCCTGCTAATGTTTGGAGATGAGTGTTTGGACCCGCAGAGACAAAGACGGACCTTTACTGTCCAGGTGATTGTTCAGACTGTAATACTTACACTCATAATAAAGCAGTGTTAAACTAACCCCACTTTGTTTTCCTTAATGTAAATAAGTCCCTTTCTGTCATTTAGTAAATGAGCTCAAAGACACATAATATTTACTGGATAAAAGTGAAGTCCTTAAGTTTAAATTGTGAATTGAAAAGTGAAAATCAGGATTTGAAAGTTAAAACATAAGATTTGAAAG
This sequence comes from Acanthurus lineatus, assembly GCA_029814665.1. Classification (NCBI taxonomy): domain Eukaryota; kingdom Metazoa; phylum Chordata; class Actinopteri; order Acanthuriformes; family Acanthuridae; genus Acanthurus; species Acanthurus lineatus. The sequence goes on from JAPZDV010000021.1 coordinate 3,614,300, forward strand.
TCTGTCAGAACTTGTTCCCACCACTGCCACGTTTCACAAACTGACTCTGAATTACTTTCATTTAAAGATCAAATTTGCTGGATTTCTGACACTGTTTCCATCTAGAAATACATACAACTGCCAAAAAACAGCAACAAACTAAAATTGAAGGTTCAACCAATTATTCACCAGTTTTTTTTTCTAGCCATTAGTGAGATTATTGTTTTGATAATCCTTAAAGTTTCACTACAGCCATTCTGACATTGTGTTCATGCTAGCTGACATTTGTTTGAGAGTTGCTGTTTTGCCCCTAAACAAGCAGTAGTGATTAATTTATTTGTACCACTGTCTTTATCTTCATCTGACCAAGAAGCTCAGCCATGGTTTCCCATGCAGAAGAAGCTATTTTTCATGTCAACTGAAGATCTATAAATAGATATAATAAGATCTATAATTCATCTATAATAGATTACTTGATTAACACTGAAAATGCCAAACAAACCCTTGTTCCACCCTCTCCATTAAGAGAAAATCAGCATTTCTTTGCGTTTTTCAATAGTTAACTGATTATTGACAGGTTTCCCATTCAGAGGTCCCTTTTTTTTAGGTTTTGAAGCTGAGCAAGGAACTGTTATGCAGGGAAACAAGTCAGTTGAATCTTTGCTTGACAGGATAAAAAAATTCCAAAAAATCTCCAATAAAGGTTTTCTTCCTTGTTTTTCATCAGAACGTTCAGCTGCATGTCAGAGTCCTCTATAATGGTTAGTTTCTGCATGATAAGAGGCACACAGGTGTCTTTTATCAAATGACCTAAGTTAACATCTGGGCAGAAGACAGTAGTTGAAAGCTCTGGGAAAACCTTTAAGTGAAAATTTTTTTGGTCACACCTGAAATAAAAACTGTCAAAACATTTGAAATAAAAACAACAAAACAGCTCTTACACACTTTCAAGTTGTATTTTTTTCACTTTCAAATTTTGGACCTTCAAACCATATTTTTTATGTATTCTGTTACTAATGTTTTTATATTTATTTACAAAGAAACTATCTGCAAAAAAAAATTCAGCAGTTTCAATCCTTTTTCACTGACTTGTGATCTCCCAATGTTTCAGGTGGAGCCACTGTTTGCCAGGCAGCTCATGTACTACGCCCAGCAGATGGGTGGTTACTACCGCACCTATGAGCACCCGGGAGTCACAGACCACTTAAACACTTCTGAAGACTACCAGAGGGCCATCACACATCACCACAGCAGCAGCCTGCAGGAGTGACCTTCTATATGTTCAAGTGACTGTTAAAAACTCCGCGATGCAGCGGTGATCTTTCACACAGAAAACCAGGAGCCGCTGAGATAAGGGCCAAACAAAACAAACAAACCAAACTGGACAGCCTTGTATATAAAATGTTGGACAGTTACTGTGGGTTTGCTAGTGTGTGTGGCTGGAACTGAAGTGGCAGTATTACTTTCCTTTTTCCTCTTTGTAATTTTAGGATATCATGACTCTTTTCTACACTGACTATGCAATGGAAACTGACAGCTTCAGTGATTGTAATTTAGTGCCTTCTAAGGTGATAGTCAAACATTTTGGGATGTAAAAATTCTTTTTTTTGCAGCAGCAGCAGCTGACATGAGAAAACACAAAGTCAGCAAGCAGTTTAGCTTAGCTTGGCAATTTTACTGGACATGGATAGGCGGGGAAGAGGAGCTAGCCTGCGAACAGCTAAGCACAAAACAACCCATAAAAAAGTGTAGATTGCCATTTTGGCCCATTATTTAATCTAAAACCTGAGATCTGACATGTTAAAACATAAAGGAGCTTTAGAGTTCCTGTGAGGAAGATTTTTACCTTTAAAATGAGCGCAGCTAGGCTGTTAGCCTAGCTTAGCATAACAACTGCTAAGCTAAGCTGACCGTCTTCTGGAATATTTGCTGTACACACATGAAAGTGGTACAGGTTTTCCTTATTTAACTTTCTAAATGTTGCTCGTAGACACTATAACCACCATTTAATAAATTATGAATCAAGTTTTGTGCCTTGCTGTGTTTCTGTGAAAAAACTCTCAGGGAGCTGTTTTTATGTAAGTTTGTTCATTTCAATTTTGTATGAAATATTTCAGTTTATGTGATGTATTTTTACATGTAAGTGTCATATATGTAATCTGAGAAAGTTTTAAAAGTTTAGAGCTTTTTTTCTGTTTTTAAAAGCAATAAATGCAGAGAGTGCAAAGAGTGACAGCTTCTGTTCATAACTGTGAGAGCTCTTTGGGTAACGTTTGTACTGTGTGTGTCTGAACAGGAAGTGTGGTTCAATGCAGGATGAGGTTGGTTAATCAAACACTTCTTTATCATAAACAATGTGATGACATCACAAGGGGAGGAGACGGAGGAAGAGGTCGGTCACGCTTTCCACGATGCGCTGTAGAGAAAGCCTTCATGGCCTCTATGCACAGATTAAGGTCTGTTTCCACTTCCATGGAAAACAAAACCCACAAATACATTTGTCACCGCCGCAAAATTATTTACAAGAAGAGCAAGGAGGATGTCAGTGCTTGATAAGGTTGCTTATGAAAAACAATTTAGTCACTTTACTTTGAAAGCCACAGAGAAGCCTTCTCAGTAGGCAGAGAGCTTCAAAGTTTAATATGACTTTTCCTAACACGAACTTTGTACACAGTTCAGCAGAGCTGCAACTAACCATTCCTTTCATTATATGTTAATGTTGTTATCATTGATTTTGATAAACAGATAAACTTTTCAATCCATAAAATATAAAAAAAAAGTCAAAAAGATGACTATCACAACTTCTCAGCCTTTCAAAACACAAAATCTCAGATTTTAAAGGCTGAATCTATTGGAAGTTTGTAGTATGCTATTTTATCATAGTTTACTTAATGACCTGAAATGACTATTTACTGATATATCAATTGATTAATGCAGGGCTGTCACAGTACACCAGTATTGATGATAACTGTGATATTTCAAATTGAAAAACTAAATCTTGTTAATAACACATGATAATAATGTGCAAATATTAAACCTGTTTCTTCTTGTTCTCCCTTTGTCATAGAAAGTGATAATGATGCTCCTTAACACTGACCTCCTCAAAACGGAGAAATTTATTAGATGTAACTCAACTCCTTCAGTGTTTTGCACAGGTATGGCTACAAACTGTCTCACCATCTTCCTACATCCTTATCTTGGGTTTTTTATCTGCCAAATTACAGAAAACAAAAACAGATACACAATACAATACATTCATCATCATCATCAAACTCATGATGAAGGTCCAGAGAGACCAAAACATCAGTAAAGCTCAGATGGCACACATGGCTTCAACTCAAATGTAGAAAATATAACATTTCTGGGCAGGACATCAAAGGTTTTGCAGTTTCTCTACAGCAGGTGGATCTTTGCATGTCATCTTTTGTCATCTTTTAATCATGTTCAATCAAGTGAAACATGATTTTGTAAATTTCAAAAAGGGGGAAACCTGCTTGCGTTTGGATATCCCTGAAGTTTCCACTGTGTAAAGTAAGTCAGTTATGAACTGAAGCCATCTAGAATTGATCAATAACATTTAAACAGGTGAGATTATCTATATGACTTTACAGTTTTCTAATACTGTGCTGCTTATGTATTGTAACAGTTTTTGCCTTATCCCCAACTGTCTAAGACTATGACTCCAGCCACCTTATATTTAATTTAAAAGCACTGTATTAACGCTTAACTGATGGTTTATATGAATAACTTAGTTGTAAGATTTAAGTGTTTATTATTGTATAACACTTCTGTTAGGTAGGTTTAACTGGAAGTTGCTTTGTAAACAGATAAAATAAGACATTACAGTATTAACATGGTGAAGTTTCATTCATTAACAAGAACTGCAACTTAATTAACACTTAAAAATGTACTCATATATACCTACGACTACATTGTATAATATTATAAAAAACCTTTGCTAATTGTTTATATAGTGCTCTTAAATATAAAGAGTATATCAACCAAAAAAAGGGATGTTAATGAAGGACAACCCTGTCCATTCTTTTTCTGTGTGAATTCTGTTTATTGCAGATCTTCATCCCTTCTGGATAAGTACAACTATTACAAAAATTATCCAACAGTCTCTGTGAGCTCATTCAAATTTTCTTAGATGTGTCAGATTTATCCATCCTTTTAATAACCCACTCTCAGTGAGGAGAAGTCAGATCAAAGCCTATGTTTTGTAGGTCTTGTCATTGTTCCTCCTGAATGGAACAGAGTACATGTGAATAGAGGTAAAAAAATTAAAAAAAAAACTCCCCCTTCTCACCTCTGTTACTGTAAACAGAGAGCTGGCGGAGAACGGATAAGGGTTTGAGCTTTGAACTTATTTTGTGAATGAATCCGTGGGAGGACAGAGAGCTAAGTATAGAACACAGAGAATCAAAACAACTCCTGTATGGCTTTCCCCTAAATGTAGATGGGAAACAGAGACAGACAGTGAGGTTTTGTATCACATGAATATCAACTAAAAGCAGACAGTTGTAGTCAAATTAGAAATGTATGGGTGAACATATAGCAGCAAAACAAGAATGGGTAATCGACTGCTACAAGACACAACAACACATTCACAGTGTCCTCAGATAACCCCTACTCATACTTGCTCGTGAGCTGTGGGCGAATCTTTGTCTGTCTCCTCAGCCTGATTGACTAGACCTGCCACAAGCATATCGCTCGCTTGCTGAGCACCTACACCCATCATAATCACACTTTCTGTTGTCACCCTCTTCCTCTAGCATCCTATTACAGCCTCTTCTGTTTGCTGCCCTGAATAACGGCCATCTCCACCCAGCATACGCCCTGTACTCTCCCTAAGCTACATGCTGACTTGCCAGACAGCATGAGTGAACTGATGAGCTGGAGCTCCAGAGATGAATGACTAAACAGGTCGGTTTGAACCATGATGCACATAGTCTAACTGTCTGCTTAGATGCACTAAATCATAACCGTTGGCTTGTGTGTGACATATGGGTCTCTAAACACTTTATAAGACTAAATGAGAACACTTAAAAGATATTAATGCACAGATAATTTCTCATAATCATTAATAGCAGTACATCTTACCAATCCAACAGCTTTGCAATTAGAATATTTTAATATTTATGAAGATATTTTTATTTTTTTTTGTATCTGAGATGACCCCTCAACATATGTTCAAGATAATACTGATATACTTTGTTTTCTTTACTTTAATTCTGTATTGATGTAACATGGAAGTTATACTTACAAGCATACAAGCATATACAAGCATACAATACCAGTAATTAACATTAATTAATGCAGTATTTATAGGTCACTAATAATAATTTATGTAGTATTTTTTAGTTAACTAACAAACTAACATGTACCGACAGTGTTCATGTTAAGTAAGGTGTTTATTTATACATTTGAATATATATGTGTGTGTGTGAAGTGTTACTTAAAGAAAATCTTTTTAACTATGCAACAAAGCACAAATACCTAAAACCTGAATAAAACAAACAAACAATAAAGTTATTAAAAAACTAAATTCTGGACGCAGGCACAGCACTCCACAGCTGGATACTGAACCTTCTCACAATCAAACCACAGGCTGTTTAGATTGGCTATAAAACCTCCTCAGCTCCACTGCTCAACACTAGAACCCCTAAAGGTTGAAGGCAATCACACACCCTTGTCCACATCAAAAGTGTTAGGGTGGAGCAGGTGAACAGTTTTAGGTTCCTAGAAATCAACATCACAGAGATAAAAGAAAATTCGACATGCACATCAAACATCTCCACCCTGGTTTTTTTTTTTAAAAAGGCAAGAAACAACTTGATATCCTCAGAAAGCTCAAGAAAAATCCATGCAATTCCCATGCCAAATTTTTGGTAACTTCTACAGAAGAGCAATAGAAAGCATTCTGACTGGAAACATTACAAACTGGAATCAACAGTGGATGGCTTAGGACAGGGAGGCTCTACAGCAGGTGATTGAAAATGCTTAGAACATCACCGTTAATGCTTTACTGGTCCTTACTGTAATAGGTGAGGAGAGGTGGCTGTGCAGAGCCCAAAAGATAGTAAAAGACAATACCCACCCATTACAGCCACAGCCTGTGAACCCTCCTGCTGTCTGGCAAGAGATACAGAAGTATCCACTGTTGGATAAACTGAAGGACAGCTCCTATCTTGAAGCTGTGAGACTGCTGAACCTATCCTTAATACTCAGATGCAAAAAGTAGTTTTCATTTTTCAAGAACTTTTTTAATGATGTATACATACACATATTTTTCCATTTTAGTTGTAGCAGAAGGACTCTTAATTCTGAATTGTAAAAATGACAATTTAATTATCTTAAAAGAGCTTTTATTAACAGTCAAGTCTGGCTAAATGATGCATATACAGTATAAACTGCATGATAATTTAAAGGTTGGCTGTACTAAAGGAATGTCTACATGATAATAAGGCAAACTTGGAGTGGAGATACATGAAGTATGCCCACTTATCTCAACCTTTACCGAAACTATTTTCATAATTTGTAAGAGGGGAATAAATAGATAGTATTTAATTTTAAATATATAATTTCTAAAGTGTTTTATAATGACATGACTTAGCTGTGAAATCGATAACATACATGTTATGTAACAACTTAGTCAACCAACACCACTATCAGTTTTGTTGTTATGCAAGTAAACTCTTTTTTAATGTTTACAAGAAAAATATGTTGCCAGCTAATTATTGTGTAATTAACATCATTAAACATCTCATTACTGTATTGATCAATGTAATTAGCATCTTTATAAACTATCAAGTCATATTAAATTACCCTTTTTTGCGCCTCAACCAATTAAAAAAGCATTTTTTAAATATCTGTGCTAATTCAATGTTTTATTTGTTGAAATTTAGGCATGGTTATGTACCATGAAACAAGATAAAGTGTAACAATAATGAAAATAATTATGCAATACTATTCCATTGGTAGTACACTTTCTTTGGCAATGTATTCATTATTATGTCATAAAATAATCACAGTTATGCAATAATATAAAGTTAGTTTGAAAGCAAAAAAACAAATGACTGTAGGTTTGCTAAATAAGTCTTAAATAGAATATGAGATATAATAAAGAGAGCGCACTATTATAACTTTTACACAGGAGATTAGCTTTTGTGTTTGTCAGTTGGCTGGACACTGATGGGCCATTCAGCATGATTGGTTATCACAAGTAGGTATATATAAAGGGGGGAATCCCCTCACTACATCCCCTGGTATCAGAGAGAGCATCAGGGCACAAAAGTTGTTCAGCTGAATATATTAGTCTGGCCTGCCTGACTCACTGATCCTTTATCTGACCTTGTGCTGGTTTAAATCTATGACCCTGTTCATGGCTCGACAATATAAGTGGCTGAACTGTGTCATGTATTGACAAAACTATTGTGCTGTCCTTGGTGCTGAAGTGTCAAACAGATTTGTGATTCCACCTTTTTTTGTTCCGCCATCAACCTATGCTATTCCATCAACTGTATATTATATTACTCAATTCTATGTTCTATACTGTAGCCTATATACTCTATGGAGTGGTGTCACCTTTGTGATCAAAATGACAAGTAGCAAAGTGTTATCACAGAAGAGTGAGGGGATCACAATGACACTGCCTCCCGTAGTATTTTTATATTTCCATGATCTTGGAAAAAAACATCTCAACAATACATGCCAAGACCAAGCTACCTCCATAACAACTGACTAAAAGAAGCCAAGGGATGACACATAAGTTCATACCTTTAGTCTGAAGGAATTAATTTTAGAGAACCTAGGAACTCTTTTTTTTACCCCCAACACTGTCACCTCCTACTTTAAACATTTACTTCAGTGGTTGTGGGACATACAGATCCCTCCTTAGAAAGTGGCATCTTGGATCTCCAATGATCCACAGCAGCAATATCATTATCATCACTACTAATACAGTGACCATCAAGCTCCTTCATCTTGGGAGGGTGCCAAATCAGGTGAAAAGGGTGGGTAATTAAATAACTGCATGAAGGTTAATGTTGTTCTTTTTCTGAGAAAGTGCTGCAATATTTATTCATCTAAAAACAGAAATAAAACCAAAGGAACTGACTTCAAACTTCACGCACAGTAACTCAAAGAGCTTCTCTTCTACCTTTGGCAAAAAACTGATCAGTCTTCACATTTTTTTGTCGGTGTTGGGTTTGTGCTGAGTTGGTTATAGTTTAGGCCATATTATCAATAATTGACAGTCTACTGTGTGATGCTGAGACATACATGGCCTTTGTAGAGACCTGCATGTTTCATATTTTCTAGCTAAGAACAGTACATATGCTGACAAAAACAGCATACGAGTTATTTACAATCATCCTTGTGTATTTAATCAATGGAACAACAATTTTCAGTGGGGTGAATAAAATCACATCACAGACAATCTGAACTGGAATTGGAAGGAATAAAAAAAAAAGACATTTGTCTACATTTATGAATCAATTTGTTTGTTTTCGCTCATTGATTTTTTAATTTTTGTTCTATTATTGTGAAATGACTGTCCTTAATAATAATAATAATCAATGTAGGAAATAATATGACAAAAATCACTGACAATATCAAACATGTTTGATATTTAGGATTGAAATCCTGTATTAAAAATGTAATGTAATGTAATGTCAGTTCAAACAGGTGTTTTGAGTAAACACATCACTTTGGCATTACGTTTTCTCTTTATTGGGATCAGTACATAGCATTTGACAACACATTTAGACAGATTATTTCATTTTGAAAATCGCCAGCAGAGACTCCAACTTGGTTGCAGCCTTCATCCCACTGCTGACCTACAACTTTTTTGAACAAGCTAGTGAGCCATTTGCACACTGTCTGTTAGCTGTATGAGTGTCCATGTGTGATTAGCATAACCAACATGACTGGGACTGTCCAACACAGTAACAATGAAATTAACTCCCTTAGTGTCTCTGAGATTAGATGAACAGACATGTGTGCAGCCTAGTGAGGCAGAAATTGAAAGTGACACTGGAAAGAGTGATGAGTGAACAATAAAGTGATAACTGAAAATAGATAAAGTCAAAGTTTCTTAGCTGATTGCACAAGATGCAAAGAAAGTGCAGCATAGTAGTATATTTAGTTTATCTCTTAACAGGCTGGATGCAGGAGGTCTGGAAGCAGGTGAGCTGGAGCTGCATGCTGCTTTTAAACTTGTTCAGCAGCTCCTCTAGTAACCTGGAACAAGAGAAAAAAAAAGGCATGAAATATATTACATTAATCTTTAAATCATGAAATAAGCACTAAAAGGACACAGTGACTTTTATTAACATGGAACAGTGTGAGACTTACTTCTTATCGGCTCCGCTGTTTAGCTGTGGAAGGGCGTCCAAAGCCAGTTTGAAGCTGGCACTAAGAAACAACACGTTCAGTTAAAACTTTATTCAAAAAAAACACACACACACACACACACATATATTTAGTGACATTGGAAACCAGAAAACACATTTCAGAACAAGTCTGTGTCTGTATCCAGGCATGAATACTGACTTACCCACATGAACACATATACGCGCACGCAAACACACCGCCGTGCATGCACACAGCAGAACCAGATTACTTTCACTTCCTTTCCATAACCCACCAAGTAACATAAATAGGGATTGTAGTGAGGGATGTGTGACTGCTAAGATTTATGTTTGTGACATTTGCTGCCATAAATCACTGGGCACATTCAGTATTTGAGTTCCTGTCTATGCCAGCCTGAGGAGCGTGTATGTGCTGCACTTACTTGCTTTCAGCATTTAGATATGCAGCTATGGCGTCTCTCAGAGCGCAGACCTCAAGTCGAGCCTAAGGACAATGCAGGGCAGGGTGAGTTTCAGGTATATGTATGTAAAAAAACGAGCAGATGACATAAATGACCTTCAAGTGTCAGCAGTTGATAGCTTGAACTGAAATTTGGTGTTATCAGAAATGCCAGGTAAATCCCCAACAAGTGTGAGGGTCGACTTATGAGTCAGGGTCTTATTATGAGTGATACTACTTGTGTGTGCGTGTCAGTGTGTACCTGCAGGGCTCCATTTTTGCTGAAGGAAGACACACATTGCATAAGACGGCACATCTCGTCCGCAACTGACTCAACAATTTTGGACAAAACCCGAGGAACAAGGTCCTTGGAGACAGTGAAGACCTAAGACAGACAGTGGGCGATGACAGGACAAGGCAGAAGAGACATTAGGTGAAAAGAAACACCTGATAAATGCAGGGTTGAAAGAACCAGAGAAGTGTTCATGGTGTGTAAGAAGTGTGTAGGCTGTTTGCACCTCAGCATGAACTGTGATAATGTTGACAAGAGCCTCCTTCAGGTAGTTCCTCACACCTAAGGGAGAAAAAGGTGCAACACGAGTAAAAATGGAGGTAGGCGGGATGGTGACACGTCATGACATCTTAATGGAAAAAAATACTATTCAGAATATTCATGAACATGCAGAGACACACAGTTGTTTGTCTCTGCATGTTGATAGTTGTTGGATGAAATTCATATCTGAAAGTATGAAATAACATAAAGTGTTCTGGAACTAGAGGAAGGTCAGAAAGTTTAACCCACACCGGTTACATCACAGGGTGCCATGTCATTTGACACGTGTCAGTTGGTGCCTAGAGAACACACTGGAGTCAATGTAATGACAAATAGGACAGTGACATATCCTGCCACCATTGTGTGGGCATATACGGGAAACAACGGGTGAGGGTGTTTCGATGTGCATCATGAGCTGCCAATGTATTTTGCCCTTAGAATAAGATCTATAGCTCTGCTTTATGAGACCGCTGCATAAACTTTTATGCATAAGAGAGATTGCATTGTCATGTCAAATAAACTGCATATCAACGTTCAGTTTTCATACTTCTGGTCTCTGCCCACATTAGTTACATCATGTGTTTCATGTAAACTGACTGAAGATACAATGATTAATGGTAAATCTACGTGACTGTTGACATCATGAGGATGCCATTATTCATTAGAGTATTGCTGCTTCATATGACCAAAAAAAGATAAACTGCACACACACCATGTAAAAAGACCAAACTGGAAGCGTGCCTATGCACAAGTTTTCAAAATTAAAAATAATAAAAAAAATTTTTTTGGATTGATGTGAGGAGATGGAGACAAGAGCGACTGAAGCGTTCTATAATAAGGGTACAAATTGTATACCCATGACCCACATGCATGACACATGATTTCATGTTTGAATTAAAGCTGGATGAATTCATGTTGCTTATAAAATAACCAGTGACACAGTCACTGAGACTTCATGTGATCAGGGCCAGGTATGACCCCACTGATTTCCCAATTCAATTCAATTCCAGTTCATAATGTCGCCATTATATTTTATTCAATTCCTGCTTGCTTACATTCAATATAAATTAAGTTAATATATATAAATATATTTATATAATTTAGGTTACATTGCAGATTTGCTCGGATGTGAGAATCTAAGTGACCAGATGCTGTCAATTGTGCAAGCACAACTCTGACCAGTGGCATTGAAGTAGTATTGTTTACGCTATGAATTTCATTAAATGGTTTTGAGGGCAATTTCAACCCTAACCCTAACCCCCCTATGCAGAAAAAAGGGGATATTGTTATGGTTTTACCATTCCATTACTAAAAAAGGTGTATTGAAAGAACAAGAAAGTAATGACAGATGTAGGCCTTTCACTACATAAATTGAAAATTTATTTTAGAAGCTACTCTTGCAAGTGATTACTTTATACTGGACAGATCATCAGTTAATGAATGTTAATTCACAGACACTTCATACATAAATTGATGTGCAATAAGGTAATCTCGATTTCAGTTCCCTTGTATGTAACTTTTATTTAACTGTGTTATGTTTATTATGTAAATTTATGTTTCTGATGATCAGTTGGATCAAAAAATGGCTTTATATTTATCTGAGTATGCATACTGTACAGATGCAAAGGCTCAGCAAACACATGGAAATAAATTTAGAAATAAAGCGTTGTGTGTTTGCATTACACTTCCAGCTCATTTGGTCACATATCGATTAACGCATAAACTGTGAATTAGCATACCTTAACTGATGATTGATTGTACATAAAGTTATGGTAAATCAGTCATTTGTTTGTGGTGAGAAACAGAAATTCATGATACACTCTTCATAAGTCATTCTTCTTAGAGAGGATGTAACAGTACTAATCCTAATGAGTCATGCATTAAGTATATGATTTGCCTCCTTATCATAAAGTGTTACCAGAGAGACTATAATTTATGTCACCACGAACAGTGAAAGAAACACAGGCAACAACAGACTGAGAGTACTGAAACTGGATTTTGAATGCCTTGCAGCACCCACGCAAACATGAGTCCCTCACAAGAAGTGCAACAAGTGAAAGTATCATATCCTAGATCTGTGGTTTAGTGTCCAAAACGTTCCTCTTTCGAATGTAGCTGAAACACACAAACTCACACCGGCAGGAACAAACCAGAGCAAGGCCCAGCTTTCGATCAATAATACCTTTTAAAACTTGGTGGCAAGTTCATCTGATAATTGGACTGGAGCACTCACTCACACTCTGCCATTGCCTCACATCCTGTGCTAAGGTAAACCACATGTACGTGTTTTTAAGTTTCACCTGAGTTTGAATGCATCTGGTGAGCTAAAAGTCAAACTAAAGTCATGCTCGCGCACACCGCTACACGCCCACAGTTCAATGCACAAAGGCCATGAGACTTTTTTGGGGAAGCCAAATAAAACTATCTAAGAGGTGTTTACAGTAAGCCATCAAAGAGTAGTACTTTACACATGACACATGACAACCACAACAACAAAGATCAGACAAGATATGTTGAGTTCTCATGTCACAGGACTATAAGGGGGCTAATCACACATATTGCTGGGGTCAGTCAGTGGTTTCTGTGAGCTCTCCTCCCACTATTGTCACCTCAGACGATCAACAAAGGAGGAAAGCTCATAGACTGAGTACCTGTAGGTGTTTGGCAGTCTCTCCAGTCAAAGTATCCAGCGTAGATGCCAGGCTCCAGGGAGCCTGCGATCGGGTCGGCTCTTCTCTCAATGTAGGCCTCAAAGAGATTTCTGTCCAGCTGTCGCACAGCGTCCACACTCACCTGGCAGGTCAACGACACATAATGTTACCTCCACAAAAAAAAAAAGGCAAAATGTACACAATATATTTTTTATCGTCACCTCCAAGTCTGAACAGACTGTAATTACAAATATATCTATTACAAATAATCCACCTCTATGCATTTATTGTTATTTAGCTTTATTTGTACCGCAAGACTGTTTAACAGCCGGAGTCAAACCCCTTTTATGCGGCATCATGCTGAGATTCTCAAATCCACTAATATGCATTTGTATGAAGGACTGAATGAAAAGACTGAAACCAATGTCATGATGGAAAATATGAGTATATTTCAGTCATAATATACAGAGTTTTTTTCCAGTACCAATTCTGGTATCAGTTCCGGTATCAGTTACTGCCTAAAATGCTGGATTGTGTATAGGAGCACACAGTCCTACCTGCTCATGTCATTTATCAATTAGAAATAGGATTCCACTTTTCGCATGCACTTTTATGCAACATAAGAAATAATTTAAGCACAACATTGGCCATTAACTGCAAAAAAAAAACTTGTTAAACTTGAAGCTCATCCATAACATTCATATATGGTTAGTAGTGCAAATAACACAGTACTTGTTATGGCCGTTACACTAACTTCAAGTATCTAATTCAGTATCAGGAAGGAAACATGTTACTTTTAGTAACATAGATCATGACCGGGCTGCACTGAAGTTCATCCAGTGCTTTTTTTACCTTCGAAGAAAATGAGCTTTGTGATTATGATGTAGTTTCACAGTTCCCTCACCAACACTCTGAGAAATGCCCTTCACAAGCTCTCTGACCCAATGATAACAGCAAATCCTCGAAAGTGCAAAATAACCATTTGACTGGTTTTGTTAAGCTTTGTTAAACAAAGACATTTACCTTCCTTGATATAATTATTTTATGACAATTTTGTTGTCATGCCTACAGTGCATGGTCACTTATTGATTCCAGTGAAAGTGAAAAGATAATCAAGTAATAGTACTGAGCTATTGCATAGTCCTGTACATCAGCTGCATATAAGACTGGAGATACCTTATCTTTTTAATTCCTTATCTTGTTTGTGACTTTTATCTGCTCCAGTGTGGAGATTTTGATTTTGATTTTCTCAGATTTGCAATATTTTACATTTCTTTGCAGTGTACACCTGTGTAATGCAGTGTGTTACACTGTGGTAGATGCTTGACAGGGGAATTCTTATTTTTGTAAGCTCCGTTAACAGCTGTATTAATATTTGAAGATTAAAATCTAGACAAACTGTCATCCGTTTCTTGGTCTCCAAATTTTCAAAAAACACAAGATAAGTAAAAGTTAAAATCAATCTTTCAAAGAAAACGTTATGCACTCAGTTTATGGGAAAACCAACTGAACACTTCTTTGCTTTGTGATTCAGCCATTAGTCATTGTGTGCAGTGGTGAGTATGTGTCTGTCTATACGTGTGAAGAAGAGAAAGGGGTGGAAAAGTGGAGTTGGGCTTCCAAGACAGTGACCTTTAAATTTATTTTAAAAAGAGAACAGTCATATTTCTAATAAGAAGATAATGAGGGAGCTTCAGCATCTCTCATCAGCTATGTTTTTTAATGTTACACACTTCTCATCAGCAGCATGAGACAGAGCTAAGGGCTCCTTTATTTAGCTCGAGTCCTCACAGTTATTTTAACACAAAGCTGCAAATTTTGTATGGTAGTTAGTTGAGTGTGACACTGACCCTTGTGATCTTTTCAGTCCCTGTGAGTCCGTGTTTCTCAAAATGGTCCGCCAGGTTCAGGAAGGTGCGTCTCTCCAGGTACTGGCAGTTACTGAGGATGATCAATAGACGCTGCTCCTAAATGCACAAAAATGAATGTTATATTTTATACTAATGAGGACTCATAGACCAAACATATTCCCTTGCCCCAACCTAAAACCATCACAACTACATTCCTATAATTTAAACCCTAACTTTAACCTACGTCTGATCTTAAGACTACAAGTCTTAACCAGTAAACTGCTTTTTGAAGAAGTGAGAAGCAGACAAACTGTCCATTTATCTAAAATGCTCTATTTTTTTAAAAAATCTACACTGCAGCATAACATGCAGCATCTGTTAGCCTCTGTTTGCAAACACAACATTCAAACTTGGTCCCTCCTCTTTGCCCTCAACTAGACCTTGAACGGCGATGGTTGAGCGAGCTAGACAGTGAATGAAGAGAGGGAGCGACCTTAGTGACTACAAAGCAGTGAATCAGAGAAATAAAACATCACTTTTTTATTGTTAAAGACAACAACACCTCTGCACAACTCTGCATAACTCTGCAGGAAGGTGCTGCAGAGCCGTTTTTTGTGTGAAGTCGGGTAAAGAGCGCACACTTTCCTCACAGCTGTTTGTGTCTCTGCTGTGTGTAGTTTGTGCATTTTGTTAAACACTGACATAGACCTGCAACAAGCTCATGACAGCCCGCTTTGAGCTGACACCATGGAAAGTCTAAGACACAACAAAACAAGACAAAAAAAAAGAAAAGAAAATACAGGCAGAGGGCAGAGTCTCTGCAGGCACAGTGACTGCTAATGAATGTCCTCACTTTGTAAAATTTCCACAGTTTTTTTGAATGTCATTACTTTCTACATGTCCTTAGTTTACTAAAGTTTGGGGAAATTACCAAACTGACCCCAATTTTCTTACTAATCCTTACTTTTTAAGAGTATCTTCAATCTCCTGCAAGTCCTCCCTTTGCACAGTTGTCCTGACTTTCCAAAGTTGTTGTCCTTAATTTCTTAAAAGTTCTGTATCTTTTAAAATGTTCTTTAAAAACTGATCATCACTTTCCTTACATGTTCTCATGCTCCAAAATTGTTTGATGCCATTTCTCAGGAAAACTTAACTTAATAACATTCCAAATGATTCTGACACATAACCTCCTGTGCACAAGTGTCCTGTGTGAAAATGCCCCACAAAAAGTTTCTGAATAAATTTCTTAATCTTATCTAAAATGTTCTACCTCTCAGAAACTTTCCTCACATTTTAACCCTTTTCAAGACTCATTTTCCTGATGTCTTTGCTTTCTAGAAAAGTATTCAATTTGCTGAAGTGTCCAAAATGTTTTTGTTCTCAAGGTCTAAAACTAAAATTATACTCCTAAGAGAAAGAAAACAAACAGAAGCAAACAAACACTGACAGGAATAATGACAGAATGGTTGGCCTACATATTGACAACCATAAGTGATGTCATCATTTGCAGCATTTTTGTTTTTTATATTTAGTCCAGTCAAGACCACAAACTTGCACACAAGGTCACAGACTTGCTAACTGCAGTCAAGTACCATCATCCCCATGTGTACCTGATGGTCTCTAACTAATCAAACTGCACAGAAACACAAGAGTTTACATCATAATTGACACCAACAAAACTCTGGTCAGCAGCACGAAGTTTAGTCTGGGTGCCTAACCCCTGCTACACATATCTGGGCTGGGGAAACCCCGTCTGCACCTTGCTCCATTTCCCTTTACCAGAAGCACTCTACGCCCTGCTCTTCCTCCTCCTCCTCGTCGTTCTCCTCCCCTGTTTTTAACCCCCTTCACAAACATCTCAACCAAGTTACAGGAAATGAGGACGTATCTGCTTCTTGTCCACAACCAGGAAACAGCCTGATAACACTTCGAGGTCTGAATGAGTGAGACACGTGTTTGTCTAGTTGTGGGGAGGACAGAGCCCACGCGTTGGCGACGCTGGCGGTGTGATGTGATGTTTGGTATACTAACCCCAAACAGTTTGAAGGAAATAATAAAAAGGCATCGCACTTACAGATGTTGGAGTGAAGCCCTCTTGAATGCCAGGAAACCGATCTGGGGAGGACAGGTCCACCGAAATGTTGCTGCACACAGGAGAGATTTGATCATGTTTTAAGAGTCGGGCACACTAACGATTAAAATAAAAAATGTCAACCAAATACTTACTGAGATGTATTGAGGTCTCTATCTGTTTTAGTGCTCAGCTGCTCCAAGCAGTTAATGAAAACCTGAGTTGAACACAGTTGTCAGTCACACACACATATATACATACATATATATATATATATATACACATATACATGTGAACACACATCTTACTCTACATGACCAACTCACTTAGTTCATAATTTAGATGTAAGGTCCTCTGACAAAGATGAGTCAGTGTTTTAATAGACAGTATAAACCATAAAGAGCAACAATTTTGTCAGACTGAATGATATTTTTTAACAACACAATGTAGATAGAAAAAATTCATGCTGCATCTCTGTCATTCAATAGCATACTTGCTTCTTACCAAAAGTTTATCTCGACGTATTGGCCAGTAGATTATGTCCTCACCTGAAGCTCTGAGTGTGCAAACTAAATGTGCGAGCTGTAGACTCGTCAGTGTGAGATCTCTGAACACTGCTTTTGACTTATGATTTAAGATTTCACTGTTTCTCTCACAGCTGTCAACTTTGATTATGGACAGCCCGAGATCACATAGCATAAAGAGCCCTTTCAACAGATGTTTGGGAGCTAAAACTGTGGGTCGACTGCATGTTAAATGAATTTGCATGTTTATTTATAAATTCAGTGAGTTAAATGCTTCTTTCCATGCACTTTTTTGTGTTGCTCAAAACATCTGTATTGAAACCATGTGTGTCATCTTGGCTGCAGGCTGAGAGATCTTACCTTCATGATGCTTACACTGAGCTCTGTGGCCTGGTCCTGGACCTGCTCCAACTGCAGGACCTGATGGAAAAGCATCCAAAAAGACCGAAAATTCTTCTTCAAGTTACTTAAAATCAGAGGTTGAGGTATTCTATGCTTTTTTGATTTTTTTTATCACCATGGTATCTTTTGTTTATTTCTAAAAGTTTATTTAAGACAATGCCTTAGGTTTTTTTTAAGTTTCATCAATCACTGGACTGCAATATATCGGCAAAAAGACAAATCAGAACCACTTTGCTAAATGAGACTATGATGATGGTTTCCTCCATCTGTGGGAACTAAATAAGATAACTGCACCAAAGACTTACCAACAGAAACAGCGCAATTAAATAAAGAGTCGTTCTTATTTACAGCTGCAACTGTTTGGACTGCAGAGATAAGATTTGACCTGACTACACTTTATTTCTATGTTACGTTTAGTTCAGTTTTTTATCCTCTGATTTGACCGATCCCAAAAGAAGCAGTGTGTGCAGTGACAGTGCAGCATCTGGGATACATTTTGACACGAGTGTCTTCTGCATTGAAGGGAGTTCACATATGAGGAGTTAAAAGGGTGTTGAAAACAAATGTTCTTGAATGTCTAACAGACTGTATTGATGTATCAGTGCAAGCACTCAAAACACAATAAAAATGTCTATGAATACTCTTGCTACTCTAGTTACTGTATTTGCATGAATGATTGTAGGTGATTGTAGGTGATTATCTCACATTGATTTCTCCTGGTTTGATCTCCAGAGGCTCTTTGAGCGACTGCAGCATCTGGACGATGCACTGTTCAAACTGTGAGGGCTGCAGAAACATGAAGAGGAGAGCCCGTCAGTTAGACAAAAAAAAAAAAAGTGGCTGCTGAAAATTTCAAGTTTACTTGCATTGTGTTCTCATTGACATTCTGCTTGGTGCAGTAACACATCCTTACCAAGCTGGTGATTCCCTCATTATCTACAACCCAGTCCTCCTTCTCAGCAAGCCTCTTGACATCTGATTGGATAAAAAATACAAACATGATTCTAGAGGGCAATGACTTAAAACCTCTACAAAGTTTATTGAGGTCACAGACCCATTACGATATAAGAGGTGTAATCATTTTTACAAGGTCATCAAAATCTAAGCAGAATTAAGGGTTTCTCAGGGAAAACCGCAACCTGATATAAAATCAGACTCTTTCTGTCCAGACCACAATTGATTGTGTGTTGGGCGGGAAGTTCAGTGAAAACCAGTCACTCTTCTCAAAATGACCATGCCTAACCACAAGTGAAACCGAGCTTGTCTGGTTTTGGTCTCATAACATTTTCTCCATTATACCTTGGAAGTCGTATGAGGTAAAAGGTGACAATTGAGGACACTGACCGCCAAATACTCAATGGAGGCAAAAACAGATACAACTCTTAATTGACTGCGCTGGGTTTAAATGATGTTATTAATAAATCTTGCATTCTGATTTATTACCTTGTCCTAGTTTCACAAAACATACTACCTGAATACCAAACATACTGAAAATTGATATACACTAAAAGTAATAGTACACTGCTTTTGAAGTAGTACCTGAGTAGTACCTCAATAGTACACTGCTTTTGAAGTAGGTACTGTACTGAAGAAACCAATGTATTGTACAATCAAAAGTGTGAACTCAGAATAAAACAGCCAATTACACCTAACAAGAGAAATACATGTAGTTATATTTAGTGTTTTTTTTTTTTTGGTTTTCCGTCGTAACACACTTGTTGTCAAACTTGACATCTGCTTAGAATTAGCATGTAGCTCAGATAAAGACCCAGCCCATTTCTTTTTTATAACAAAGGTTGGACGGAAAATATATTTCAAATCTAGTATGCCAAAACCAGGGTGAAAACAGGATGATAAAAATACTACTAACAGCATAAATTATAAAGTTCCCATGTTGTTTTTAAGTATTTTTTAACCAACTTAGCTGACTTTGGTGCATAATCAAGTTTATTTGTATTTTATCTATACATAACAATGTGACATTCAAGTTTCTGAGGACAAAATCTAGGAACTTCAAAGCAAAATGTTAATGAAGATCCTTTTCAGCCTGAGGTCCAGGCATGACTTCACTACCTTCTTCCCTCTGCTTCTATTTCAGCTCATCAAGCACTTACCGTCTGTGGTGTGCAGCAGAGTCACCATGAGGCAGTGAACTCTCAACTCCAGCAGCAGATCCTGGATCACCTGCAGCAAATCATTCGGGATTTCCAGGGCAGACAGAGCCTCATGACAACCCCTGGATGAGAGACAGCATAGAGACAGAGACAGGTCATTAAATAGTATGGCAGGCATGAAGTTTAAAATTTCTGCATATAATCATGTCAGAAGTGCACATAAACAATGCGACACATATTCAAACAATCAGTGTGAGAACCTGACGGTGTGTATGATTTGGGTCAGCCAGGCTCCGGTGAGATCTGTCTTGTTCTCCCAGCCTCCGTAAAGGCTCAGCTCCGCCTGTGGCAGCGTGGTGGGGAGAAGAGCCCCCCGAATTAGCCTCACCAGCCGATGTGTCATCTCTTCGATCATTTTCTGTAAAACACACAGCATATGCGTAAACTGCGGGCTTAAGTGGCCTTTAATTAAAAAAACAACTTTGTTAGACTCTCAAAATAACAATTTAGTGTAAACAGTCGAAATAAAACATACTTTAAAGTCGTTCTGTCTCTGTCTGGCATTCTTCTTGGATTTTTCCACCTGCCCAGATTTCTCTCCCGTCTGCAAATGGAAAAAACAAAGCAAAAAGAAAACAAGAAGTATTAATGTCTTTTATCATCTGCAAGTTCATTCATCATCATCATGATGAACTGTTTCTGTTCATACTTTTTTTTATAAGAATCTTTTATTTTTGTTCTGGCTTTTATTCCAAAGTAGACAGTGTAATAGTTCAAGTGATGCTTTAGTCAACCATTAAAAATGAAATTAATTAATTCAAACTGAGCCCAATATGCTGATGAATCTTCCTGCAATGCTTTGTTGAAAATCGTTAAATGGTGTCAATTTGTTATTCTCCTAAAAGGAAACTTGTTTAAGGAAACAATGAACACAGGTTTGTAAAGTATGGCTGCAGAAAAAAAGATTTTATTCTCATCCTGCCTGTTTTTTTATGGTAACTATAACATGAGAGTCCACCCAAAAACCATTTTCAAACTGTTACCAGTTTTCATTGGGAACATTTTTGTTGACTGTGTATTCTGTGGGTTATTAGAAAGTGTTTGTCTACAGTTGTTGTGTGTAGTTTTTTTTTCTTCCATACCCTAGGCGACACACAACATTGTTTTGGGGTGCAGGGAGAAACTTCATAAAAAGACATCAACATATCTGCAGGGTTAGAAACCACAACTGGTAACCAAAACAAATGGAAATTAATATAAAAACAGGAAGCTTTTTTTAACAGGGTGAACCCATCTGAAGTGTTGCGTCACTGGTCATATCTTGTCCCAGGTATTTACCTCACTAAAGAGACTTCCATTGACATAAGAGATCCAAAGCTTCCAGAAGTTGGGCAACTGACCAATCACCACATCTGACAGCTTCTCCACAAACTGCACCTGTTGCGGGGTTTCAAAGCGCCAGGCTGCAACACACACACAAACACCCACACACTTACAGTACTTATCTTTGCTGTACTAAAAGGTTATGGGAGACTTAAAGGATGACATGACAAACCGCATTGACATTACATTGTCAGAATGCTTTTGTGTTTCAAAGAATCAGAAGGAAGATCTTCACCTTCCAGGCACGCCACTGATAGTTTTTTTCTTGTACTTTTACTGTATCACCCAATGTAAAGAGACACACTGACAGTTCCCTTACGCATGACTCTTACATATTGTGATTCCTGTAAGCACTGTGCAAGTGTTACACACAAACAAACAACAGCACAGTCAGAGTGAAGCTCAGACAG
This sequence comes from Acanthurus lineatus, assembly GCA_029814665.1. Taxonomy (NCBI): domain Eukaryota; kingdom Metazoa; phylum Chordata; class Actinopteri; order Acanthuriformes; family Acanthuridae; genus Acanthurus; species Acanthurus lineatus. The sequence continues at coordinate 3,636,050 of JAPZDV010000021.1, forward strand.
GGAAGCCCCTCCTGAGTACCAAATGTGTGGTTGAGTTGAAATATGAATGTGTTGCTCACTGCTGGGTCGTGGCGTTCGCAGGCTGCCCCCTCTCTTCAGAGATGCAGTGTGGCTAAGCCTGCCGAGGGCCGACGGACGGGTATCCCCCTCTGGGTCCAGAGCTCCGACACCCACTAACAGACATAGTGAAAGGAGGAAAGGGAGGATAGGGGGAGGTGAGAGATGAGAACTGAGCTTGGTGTAAAAAGAAACACATACTTCAGATATCAAATAATCAAATAAGCCATTTTCATAATTCCACATTCCTCAATAAGCTCAGCAGGCTTTCACACCAAACAATCCTCCCTGGACCCTCTCGGCTTTTCTTTATTTGTGTTCTGATCCTTCTCCGCCGTGGCCCGCAGCTGAGAGAATGTCCCGTTGTTTCCAGGGTGAGGAAACAGAGCCGTGGGCTTTGTGAACACTGGGGTGAAGTGGGTTTACGTCGGCCACTCTGGGCTTAGTCACGTCTGATCCTTATGCAAGCATGAGAGCTCCACTAGATGGCAACAGGGAGCTTTACAGCAGCGACAGATGAGAAAGTGCCTCTGCAACCACACACTCCTGTCTGGGCTAGTGAGATAACAATCGTGCAATGAAATCTATGAGATAACTATAAGATAACAGAGCAAAGGATGAAAGTTGACAAACAGGAATGAAAGTGAAACCCTTGAGCGCTTAGAGGGGATCAAACTCACTACAATGAAAATGAAACCTAAAAGACATGTTCGTGCAACGCTGCAATACGCCTACATGTAGTTTGTCTAAATGAAGACAAACGGATGGCCACATTTCCAAAACATGTGTCTGACACACACACACAAAGAGAAAAGTGTCCTGTGAGTCACAGGCTCAATGCAGTTTGTAAGCAAGTATTGAGAAATCCCCAAGCAAAGGAGCACATGTGGTTGAAACAACACAGTCACTCCGTCTAGAAAATGTAAGGAAATTTTAATTTGAGTCATTTGAATCTGTAAACATACACCCAAACTTTCTCACATTACACTTAGACACAAACACGTATAACACGCTGACACATAGATGGAGCTGTGCAGAGTCTGTCTCGACAATGTTTTCCTCTCTTTTTGCAGGGATGAGAGCTGCTGTTGATCCAGGTGTCAGGCTGAACCCCCGGCGTCGTCACAATGCACAAGCGTTTGCGTGAATGTGAGACAGTTTAGGTGAGAGTGAATATTTGCAGGGCTGCTTCATGTGTTCAGGCTATTCCCTATATTGTTATTTTCTTCCTAAAAGTCTGAAGGTTAAAATAAAGGAACTGCTGTGTACGAAGACACTGAAACAATGTGCGTCACCTGCTCACTTCCTCATCAGGTCTGATGCTTCTCTGCAGGATCAGATGAGTTCCTGTTCCCTTCAAGGGGTCACTGACCCTGACCACACACATACATGCTTTCCCTTTCTCTGTCTCTCACACACACACACACACAAACACACCCACGCATGCATGCACAGACACACGCACGAACACGCACACACACACACACACACACACACACACACACACACACACACACACACACACACACAGCTAAAACCGATGTAAATAAATAAAATCTAGTTTATT
>JAPZDV010000021.1:3641546-3660618 GCA_029814665.1 Acanthurus lineatus
TATATTCACTTACAGTTAGCTCAAAGTTAAACCTCATGGAGGGGTCAGTCATAGCCAATCTAAAAATACCTCCTCATGGTTTTACATCTCTTGGAACCAGCAAAAATGCAGTTTACATTCATGTCTGCCCAGACTCATAAAATACAAGTTATGAGGACTTTGAGGGAATTTAATAAAAGGTGTTTAGTGTTTTTTTGGTAAAACAGAAGTTATCACTCTACTGGCAAGTATGATGACATGCTGTTTTCACTTAAAGAATGTTTTGCAGAGAGGTTCAGATTACAGAAGATCACAAGGTGCTATGCCCTCGCCTGAAGCTCAATATCTGCAAAACCAATGAGCTGGAGATGGACTACAATGCTCTACATGAAGATGGAGATCCTTCACAGACATCTTCAGCTCAGTAATATGGACAATCTAAACAACCAGTACGTTTCAAGGTGAGCACCCAAGAATAATGTAACCAATTTAGTATCCTCTCTTGTTTCTGAGTTATGGTGTTGAATAAAGGCCAGAAAAAGTATTTTTGCTGAACATTAGGGTGTTAAGTGAAGCTGACCTTTGACTTTTGGATTGAAAAGTCATCAAATTACCGTTTTATCCTATAAGACACCTGTCATGATTAGCAAAAAAATTCTGGCATTATGGCCATAAACAGATTAGAGACCTTTACTCTTTGACTTCCAAATTAAACCAATTCATCGATAAGTCAGATTAAAGTTTTTGCCATATTTCAAGAGATTCATTTAGGTTTTTTCACATTATCATGTTTTTGAGGATGGGACAGATGGACATTCTGAAAAGATAATGCCTACAGGGAAAGACTGCCAGTCAGAGGGACAAATTTAAGAAAATGAAGACTTAAAGCATTTCAGTAATCCATCAAAAGAGCTTACAAATTTTAAAAACAAAAATCAAAAATCAAAATAATCGAAAGAAAAGAACATTTGCTTTTTTTCTTCTTTGCATAAACATATGATTCTACCATCCTTCTGCAAGACTTTCAGTACATCACTCAGTGACATGTGGGATGACAGATGAGTCACTCTCTGAGCTGTGGCATGGCTCCCTCTACTGTCATCATATGAACCAACTGCTCATTTGTTTCTCATTAGGTGGCATCTTTCAGAAGTTTGAGCAAAATTCACAGACATACACACACACACATGCACGAAGCTCCCACCATCCATTGTAAGAGTAAACAGGAGCTGAGTGGGCGTTCAGAGCAGTGCCTAATGTAGCAGGATGAAAGATGTTGCCATGTGGTTGAGAACTGGTCTCTATGATCCTGACAGGTCGGTCTTAACAATAATAAATCGGGAGAGACCACAAGTATGAACAGACAGAGGGAAAGAGGGGAAAAAAGGGGGGAAAGAAAGGCAGGAAAGGGGGAAAATACAGACAGACAGAACAGGGGTGGACAACGGAAAACTGAGCATTTAAAGAAAAGTGAGAGGCAGACAAAGAAAAGTGGAAGAAGGATGAAGTTCTGGTTAAAGCGAGTCATCAAAGAAACCAATAGGAGTGTAAGAAATATGCATGACAATACATTTAATGAACAAAGACAGTTCAAAATGTGTGGAAATTGTGTGACATGTATAAAGACATATGGAAAACACTGACTAAGATGTAGATATTGAAACTGTTACGTAAACACTCATGACATACAAGTGACTGGGATGAATACAGACAGACAGCATGAAATAGCTGTTACAGGATTTTAAAAATGTAAAGAGACCTGATGTATCTCTTCTGGTCGTGCAGTGTTGATGGCGTCTGCAGCAGTTTCTCCAACAAGAGACTCCTCAGCGCTCCGATCCTTGTTTCAACCTCTGCATACACTGAAGCAGAGTGACCGGAAAATTATTTTAATCACAATAAAAACAATCGAAATGTAATGGAAGAGAAGATTGATATTTTGCCCTATTACATATATTGTTGATTTAAAAAAGTAAAATCTGTTTACCTTTTTTGAAAACAGGGACCTCAGTATTTCCAAAGAGAGATTTGGCTTTCTCATAGTCGTTGATCACCACATCGTAATCACCCTGAGAGAGACGAGTCAGTTCATGACGCAGCCGAAGCAGTTTTTTTTTAACTTATCAATGCTGACACACACTGTGTATTTAATCCTCTCTAGCTCCACCCTCTGGATGACAGTCATCATTTAGGTGCCATATCATAAATACGCTGTACATACTGGGAAGGATGGTTGACAGCTATATTAGAAAGGACTTTTACATTCAAGTAGCTGTTATTAATTACAAGGGCAGCTTCACAATAATCTCAGTGTGTTTCCATGCTCTCTTTTATGTGAGGCAGTAAGAGTTCTTATAGCAGCTTCTGCCATCAAAGAGTTAAAAAAAAAACTGAGGTGCTTATGTCCATGTAACAAATGCATTTGACGCAGATGCAGCTGTGAAAATCATGACCACATGTTAAACTCTGCTCGGATAAAGATAAATGTAGTGTAACTCTCATTCCAAAAGTGTTGGGATGCTGTGAAAAAATAATTCAAAACTGAAAGCTTTCATTGGTAAATAAACTGTGTAACTAAGAGTAGTTTTAGCCTAGGTAGTAATGTCCTTCATACTATCATATTTAACAAAATGGTGAACCTTGCCTTATTCTTTCTTTTGAACATCTGAGCATGCTCCTTCCATACCCAATCATGACACTATCACCTGATACCAATGAACCTGTTTACCTGTAGAATGTTCCAAACAGGTATTTTTTTTGACCACAGCTTTCCCAGACCTTTGTTGCTCCTGTCTCAACTTGTTGAGAAGGAGTAATTGGCAATTACAAAATTATAATCAGTATACATTTCCAAAAATTAATAAAGCTGATAAGGTAACAAATTTAATATACCATTTTAGTACTGTTTTTTTATCAAATATGTGTCAAAAAGGATTATAACATTGTAACATTTTTTAAATGTATGTTTTACACAGCATTTCAACTTCCGATTTAGGGCTGTATGAGCCTATGCTCTCAAACAGGAGCACATGTACTTAATGTAAAGACAGAAATGTAGCTTCAATGATATCTAGAGACTAAACAAGAATTCAGTACTCTGGTTTTAATGTAAAAAAAACATCATGAGCTTTGGAGAGCAGGTATCGCTTCCTGCTGTAGCCTTTGCTTTGCAATATGTGCTATGAATTTTCTAAATGTGCTAAGCAGGTGTAGCAATAATCTTGGTTTTCATACTTTTATGGTTGCTATTCTCTTGTGTTTATAGATATGTGTTTTTGTATATATTTGCTGCTTGTGTCCTGCTGCATCTTTAGGTTGATGTTGGAAAAGTTGCTCATGGAGGGACATTTTAGTTAAGTAAAGTGAACTAAAGTGAAGTCACACAAACTGGTGGCACGGAGAAGCTTCTCATGGGAGCCATTTGGTTTCATTACTGTTCTGCTGGGTTTTCTAAAAAGCTGAGGAACATTAACCCACAGACTGGCAATGCAAACACTGTTCTCTGATTATGTTCCCGTATCTTTGAGATGACAATGTCTTGTTATGACAGCTAAATGAATTCAAGATTAGTTTCATGAGCACCAAGATGAAAAAAAGGCCACACAAATAACCAGACCTAAACACTCTGCTGAGAGACAGTCTGAGAGTGAAGACTGTAAAACAGATTTTCACCTCCTCCATCACTCGGAGAGCTGAAGGCTTGCCCTCTTGACGAAAGATCCAATATCTCACTACACACAGATCACGACTCAAAAGACAGCATCACATGTGTACTGATGTGTAGACAAAGAGAAGCTTGATTTATTTTGTGCAGCATGTGCTCATGTTTCTGCTGTTATTTGTGGATAGTACCTTTTGGATATTGCGTTCGATGTTGAGTGGCAGGTTGAAGAGAAACTTAAAACGCTGCAGGACGTTGAGCGCATTGCGTGTGGAATCAGCTTTGTCTTTCCGCCCCAAAACCTCCTGGAAAAGAGTATCTGCGGTATCACTCGCTCCTATGAAGAGGATGGAGAGAGAAAGAATGAGTGAGAGTGAAAGAGGCAGGAGAAAATGAGAAACCAGGATACTAGAAAAATAAATGCTGATACCACATTTCCCTTTTAATGTCAGTCTCTGGGTTTCTTCCTGCTCTGCAAGCTAACAGATACAATCGAGACCGTGCTGCGAAGGGGAAAGTGACAGCTATCTGTGAGTCAGACAGCTCAGTGCAACCTTTGCACAACTGGCTTTGTGGGTGGCCTCTGATTTGCCGTTACATAGTAAAGAGAGAAAACAAAACAAAAAACAAGTTCTTCTAATCAAAACAAAACCCCAAACACAACATCACTGTCGGAAATACAGCACTGCACCGGATGGAGAAACTTGCAAATCTATGTTGTCGTAACAGGAACATTCTTATTTTGTGATTGGCTGATGAGTGCTGTGTGTTTGATGCATGGGCTTTTTGGGGTTGAATGGTGGCCGGGCCCACGAGGCTGTGGGCCCACAAGTCTGGGGTTGCGGGGATGAAAGGTCCGTCCAGCTGGGAGGTTTGTTTACTTTGTAGACTCTAGGAAAAGGACCTGCTTATTGACCCTCCATTAGAGAAGTCACATTATCATGTATGAGATGAGAGAGTGGGAACACAGGTTCTGCTGAGGGATCTGCTTGTTAAAAAGGAGGAGATCTAAAAGGTCTGTGGCTGAAAGCGCAGTGTGTTTGGTGCAGGATGGTTAAGTATGGCAGCATATGACTGTCTCATCTCATTGTTATTTAGACCCTGTGACTCTCAAGTTTGATTTGAACATACTATGTAAACATAAGGACACACTGAAAAAAAAAAAAGGATTCAAAATAACATGCACGGAGAGAAAACAAATAAAGGTGTTAATAGTTTTGAATTTCCTATTATAATTATAATAATAATACATATTATTTGGCAGCGCCTTTCAAAGCACTCAAGGACACTTTACAGAAGGTTAAAACACAATAAAATAAATAAAAACAACAAACAGTTAGAAAGAGAACAACAAAATCACAGGGAATATGCGGATTGAAACAGATGAGTTTCGAGTATTATATATTTTAAAGAAGCTTAATTAAGGTTTTAGTTTCCGTTTTTCTGTATTCTGTATTAATTTTACAGTAGTTTTTGTGTTTTTGTGATTTTGTTTGATATCATTGGTTAGGGTCAGGCATAATATGTCAGGAGTATGTAGCTATAAATAATATAGATAAATACATGTATAAAATGCCCTATAAAATCATCAAAATATTTTTTGCTGCATTTCTGTGTAGCATAAACTCTTATTTCAACCATATGACTGAAAAATAAACTTGACACCTTATTACTAAAAAACTAAATACGGGTAACTACTATTACTAAAAAAATGCAAACTACAATTAATTTTGTTTTTGTTTATAATAACCAAACAAACCAAAAGAAACTGTAAGTAATGTAATAAGTAGAAAGAAAAAGTGTGCCATATAATGCATAAAAAAGTCCTTAAAGCTTGAGTTTTTAAAGTTTTGTAGGATTTGTGTGCAGAGAAACTGGTAGAACTGATTTTGACACCTACACACATATTTTAACATCAAACAGGGGTTAGGGCTTTCCCCATATGAAATCTTGTTGTCATATGGCCACATTTAGGTCACATGCTGACACATGTTCACATGGTTGTATAAAAAATAAAGATAAATTAACAAATGTGATTGCCAATAAAATAATTAGCCAAGTTTTTTTAAGACTGTGGTATTTAGCACTGAGTCTAAATTCAAACCAGATTTCTCAAACTATCTTGGAACATGGGTACATGTCACTGACATCATCTGTCACTGTACGCAATGACACATGAAAGAGGCCGTTTATATGCTGAAGGGGCATGTTTTGGGGGAAAAAAGTAAAAGAAAAAAAAAACTGAACCTGTAAAATAACATGAGCAGTGTAATAAATAAACACCATCTGCATTTGCCTTGGGGTTGGACTTAAACTGACAAGATGCTTACTGTTGAGGATGTTTTCTAGTCGTTGGGTCATTGATCCCTCCACTCTCTCAGTTCCATCAGACTCCAGCTTCTGGTGGATCGCTGCAACATAAAAGTCAGAAATCATTTGTATTGTAAAGGACTGTGCTGAACTAAATACAGTCAAATCTGATGAAATAAATATGAAATAATAAATGACAGCGGAAAATAATAAATGTTAACATAAATGTTGAGGTGGTAAGACGTGGATAGAGAACAAAAGAGGAAACCCATTCCTCGCTCTGTAGAGTAACGAATGCACAATCCCCTGAGACAGGAACATTTTCAATTTCAGGAACTGAAGGTAAAACAATAAACAGGCCCTACCCCAGTGGTAGATTGGAGATAACCTCGGCGATCTCCGCCCACAGATGCTGCTGTGGAACCCACCCACCCTTGAGCTTGTTCCCACGCAAGAGAGGACCTGACCTTGTTCCAGTACTGACTGTACTGGATCAATTCACCTAAGCGAAGTCATTAACAGCACAGTTTGATGGTCTTGGGACATTTGAAGCCCTCTGACCTGGAGGTAATGTGAATCTACGATGTTTCAACTCTCTGAAAAATAACAGTTGGGAATGTAGAGCTAGAGGTCTGGATGCCGAAAAGGACTGCTGCTGCTGCTCAGGGGAAGTGGGAGGACCTCTGATGGCTTGTATCACTTAGCATGAAGAGCTTTAAGCTGGAGAGGGAGTTTGAAAAGAGGGAATGAGGGGAGAAAACGGAGAGAGAAAAAGAGGCTGAGCGAGTGGTGTGGCTACCCCAGTGAATAAATAAATGGTGTGCAGTAGTGGGCAGCTAGGTGCTGATAGCTGCAGTGTGGGTTTATTGACAGAGTAGAGGAGAGGTTGGGAAGGCTTAGGAGACCTTCTCATACATACTTGTGGAGTGATTTAAATACGCAACAAGCAGACATCTCAAGAATGAAGTTAGGAGACAGAAATATTGACCAAAAAAAAGGAAAAGCATAACGATCCTCTCATTTCTCTCCTCTCCACTTCCCTGCTTTCCTTCTCCTCTCACAGTTGTTCCACTACAAATACTGGCTGTTAGCAGAGCTTGGACATAGTGTAGGGAGCGGGCAGCAAAGCGAAGGGGGGAGAGTTTTACAAATAAATATGCGGGTCTATTCTGACAGACAGAAGCCTCAAGGCAGAGACTGAGATATTCTTAAAAAAATGCTATTCAAACATGCCATGGCCTAATCAGGACAGACGTCGCTGGCCCTCTCCTGGACCCCTTGCTACTCGACGACCAGCAGAAAATGCAGTCAGATGTAGGTTTCGGGCTTAAGCACGTAGACATGGAGGTGTATGTGAGAGAGCACAGGATTGATGGGGTGAACACACAGGAAGACTAAGACACACACAAACTGCAGGTCTGCTTCACGTCTCCACATTCCCCCCTTAGCCCTGTTGCCAGCTGTGTGTCCTCTGCATCTGTCACACACTGAAGTGCTGGTGACGCAACAGCTAACCTAAACATCGGGTCAGAGCCCGGATAACACACGCAGCCAGGACCTGAGGAAGAGCTGCAGCTCCCACTTCACTTCCTGTAACCGTTGAGGAGAAAAAAAAATTGAATAAGAATAAAAATACAGTGTCCCTGGATTCTAAAGCTGGAGATGTTTTGACTCCTGCCGGGGCTGGGGGCTCAGGGAATAGGCCCTGGGAATCAGGCATTTTTGGAACACGGTAGTCGTTCCGTTTCCTGCATCACTGGGAGACTTCCTTTTCACACAACAATGAAAAACCACAAATTTCAACATTTTATTAGAAACAACCCTGGACTGCCTGACAGACTGTCAGTCACTCAATCAGCCAGAGCGGCTCTGTCTCAGCAGCGTGGCCTGATTTGTCACTGAGGCCACTGAGGCCACAACCAAACAGTCTCCAAGTGCAAAACCTTCCATCTCTTTCACCAGGCTGTGGTGGTTCACATGGAGTGTTTACAAGACCAACTATTTCCTTACCGCATAAAAAGAAAAAAGAGAAGTTTTCTGCTGCAAACAAGCAAAATATTGCATCAAACAAAAAAACACTGCCAGTGGGAAAAAGTGACTTAATTAGACAGTGTCTGCATTCAAAACTAGTATAAAGGACTTGATATAAGCTAGATTAATAAAAAAGAATTTTAACCTGTCAAAAATTACTTTTCATTTATTTATTTCATCATATGCCCATCTGGCCTCACAACATGCTTTCAACTTTACTTTCACTCACAAGGCCTTCTGACAAAAGTAAAAAAAAAAATGTACATCTAAAGAATCTAACCTGTGTCTTTATGTGAACCCTGTCTGACCCTGAGGGCCAACTGATGTCTTAATTCTTTTTGCCAAAGCCTCAGGTAAAGTAGTAAGTCCTCCACAGCTTTCAGATTTATGGGTCGATTCCAACACATACAAACCACATTTACATTTGTAATACTTTGTCCTTATTTATGCCCTCATTTATGCCCGAGGTGTCCAAACACCTTTAAACAGAGTCTCTCTCGAAATATGTGCAAGGTCTCTCAGTTACCTTAAAGCTATAGGGCAATGAGGTAAGTGTTTGACCTTTTAATATTTTATTTCTGACAGCAATTCTGATACCTCAGCTTGGGATATCTGTTGATAGAGACTATCAATCCGAAAGCAACAGTCTCTTTTTCCAAAATGAAAAATCTGTGCTATGTTCAGCTTTATTTTAAGTAACATGAGGCCAAGAATTACTGTAGTGCTAAAAACTTAGCCAGTTGCTCACTGTGACTTAATAAATAAAGCACAAACACAATTTTAGAATTTAATTGACAAGGAAACAAATGTGTAATTGTAAATCTGATCAGTGATAATAAAAAAACACAATGATAAGGTTCTAAAAGAACGGATACTGATCTGGGTGCAACTCATTACCTGCTAGTATATGGCAGCCATGTACCTTAAATAAAAGCTTGCTTGAGTCTTTAGTCAGTCAGTCAGTCAGAAAGTCTGCAGTTAACAAGATTTGTGGTCTGCAGATGTATAAGTCTAAAATGTGGCCTGAAGCACAGAGTTCATAGTTCGCTGAAAAAAAGATATGGGATTTTGTTTTGCTATTTCTGTTGGAGATGGTTAGCTATACTGGAGAGTAATTAAGAAGCAATTAGTGGGGACAAAAAAAAAGGGAGGGATGGAGAGAAACCCCACACAAAGTGAAGTCAGAGTCTTGATGTTTGCTCTAAATATTTTCTATACGCCCCATTTCTTTTCCCAAATTTGGCTTCTCTTCCTTCTTTCCACCTTGCCCGCAGCAGTACACTTGCAATAAAAAATAACTCCAGACTTCTATTAAAGTCATCAATAAAAATCTCACATGCGAGCAGAACTGAAAATAAACAGGAGAGCAGACAAAAATGACTTGATGGTGATGAATTGGCTGGAAGCACTGCATCAACTTTTAACCGTGCAAAATTCTAAACAAAGAGAACAGACAAGCACCCTGTTAATTTCTGTTTTTCACAGCTCATTTCTTTAAAAGTTTCACAGCTTCATCTCAGGTAAAGGTTTATTTGGAACCACTCAGAACAACAGACCTGCCAAAAGCTGCTGAGGGACAAAGAAAGGATTCACAGTAACTCAGACAGCTGTGCTAACTTGGCCTGGCAGTGAGCTATTTCGGAGCAGTCTTGAACTGGCTGGCTGTAAGCAGCATGCCGGCTGGTATGTCGGTTTGGCTGACCAAACCTAGTTTACAGAATATCTCCAGTTGAGCTATCCATTCTGGGCCACGCTTCATTTTTTAAGACTGACAGCCAAGTCTTGGCCGAAAAAACAATGTTGTAGTGCTGTAATGAGTCAAGGTAAAAAGAAGGGAGCCAGGAAGTTTAAAAATGAATTTTTATATCAAATTACTGGTCCAAATGGGAGGCAACGTTTCTTTATGAAAAAGTTATTTGTTAAGTGGGAGTTGTATGATATTTGAGAAGCTGAAGTTCACAAATTACATACAAATTCACAGCCATGTGAATAAAGTGAGTACCTGTTCCCCTAACCCACGCTGCAGAGCGAATGTGTCCCTTTAATGTTTAAACCATATTTTAGCTTTTATCTAGCCTTACTATTCATAAACTAGCAAGTTTATTGGTGGTCATTTATAGAGTTTCTGTAAAGTTAAAAAGTCCTTAAGTGCTAAGTAAGCCCAGTTGAACCTATCAGCACTTCTATTGGTTCTCATGTATATTATGTGTTGATGTTGCCCCTGTCGTCCATCCCAGAAACACGTCCGTTTCACATGTCCTTTGATTGAACCCATTTTGGAATAGTAAGGGTTGCAGTGACACATCAAACAGGCATTGGTCAGAATCGGACTGACATACATGTGCAGTGTGTACAGGACAGGACGTAAGGGCTGGGTGACGACAGCTGTCATAAAATCAACTCATGACAAGAGAAATACAGCAAAACTGTCATTTGGACAAGTGAGATTTATGTGGGAGTAACTATTTTTTTGGTGGCTTTTGAACATTGCATACCTTTCTTATAAAGTTGTTATGGTGAACATTTGCGTTATGTTATTTGCATTTTCTTGGCTTATTGATTTACACCTGTTATTCTAGCAAACACTGAAAAAAGGTAATTTTAGGCTTTAAGGTTTGTTTTAAAACTTAAAATACTGATTAGTGCAGCTTTACAACACAAGCACACCAAGTTTTACTAACAAGAGATAAAATGTTTAAAGGATGACAGCTAACTGATTGGTGAGTGTCTTTTGTGAACTCTCCTCACAAGGAATGAGGAGAGTTAAGAGGTAAAACTCAAAAAAAAACACATACCTTCTTCCACTGATTAACACAGATTCAAATAAAATACTGTTCAAATAAAATAACATACTAAAGATCATTTGCTATGTTTACTGGTCATTTGTTTATTTCAATGATTTATCATCTTTATGTAAATTAGACTGTACTGTATATTTATAATGTGTTTATAATGTGTTAAACAATCTCAGTCCCCTTTTTGTTTGATTTGAAGTATTCAAAATTTCTTTTTCCCAAAAGGTTGTGAAACAAGTAGAGCACCATATAATCAGGGCTTTCTTATATTCAGGCCAACAGAGTAAATCCCATCCAGTCCGTACATAAACTATCATTATGCCCTGTGGGTTCACAGGTTACTTGAGTACATACATGGTGTACTGTTTCCTCTATCTGTAGAGACTGTACATTTCCCATTGGAGCAGTGGGCACACAGTAGGCACGCTCAGTCAGAACGTGAGAATGACTGTGCATTGTTCCCATTGGTCATATTGGGTCTGTTATCAGCACTATCAATCCTAATACTGTGGCCTGCATTGTGTTGGTCTGCTCCGTTTATTTAGATTCAGCCACTAACAATGAAAACACTGCCTCTCTCCCAACCAGGGCACAAACACACGGAAAGCAATAATAATAATGATGGAGGCAGAAAAGTGTATGTATAAATAGTAAGGGGAAGTAACTGAGTGGCTATGGTGGGAGGAGAGAGTAAACAGACAAAAGTATGAATGAGGAAGCAAAGAATTGTTTTGAGGTACCTGGCAGAGCGACAGCAGTCAGTCTCTGCTACCTTGAAATCCTTATAGCATCTTAAGACAGTGTGTCCGAGTGTGTGTATGAGTCCATTTTTGGGCTCTAGGGATACTCAAGGGGAACTGCTTGTGACAGGTGAGAGCTGATCTCATTTTGATGAGGATGAATTAGTTGTGTTGTGATTGGCTGTTGTAACTGTGGCAGACAGTGGAGGGTTTTCTCACAGAGTCCAAATGAGCCTCTTTAATCAACCGCTGCAAAACCACATGAGGAAGAAAAAAAGCCCAGAGACACGAACACATGCACACTTTTCCAAAATCAAGAGCTCTTTTCTTTTTGAGAAGTGATGATTTGAAAGCTTTTGTGTTAATTGTGGACCACTTGGTGAGGTTCCACAGCACACAAGAATGTGTTAATCCCTCTCACCTGCCAGAGCGTCCTGGGCCTCAAAGAACGTGCTGAGGCCTCCTTTCACATAGGCCAGACTCCCCTCATTCTTCTTAGTAGCCTGCTTCTTCAGATTACTGGCTGCAATCTTCAACTGCTCAAAACTGAGGAAACGAAAGCAAAATGATTATCTCATTACATCAGGTCTGCAACTTGTGATCACCTACATATTTTTCTTGTTGAATTATTAATCTTTTAGTCTACAACATGTCACACATTTAGAAAAATGTCCACTTAAATAATCCAATATGATGTCCTCAAACTCATTTAGAAGTTCAATTCACAATTCAAAACAAAGAAAAGCTGTAAAGGGTTTTTAATTAAATTAAAAGTCAGTTAAATATTTCACCACATTACGATTACATTATTCTACCAATCTTTGTCAAGGGACACTTGTTTTACTGTGCAGCTCACACACAGGCATGTCACTCACAAACACAATCACATTCACATCTTTTGGCCAATGTTAGAACGTGTGTCTGTGTGTCCTGAGTGAGGCTTCCTCCGCAGGAAGAAACAGTCACCCAGCGAGGTCCAAACAGAGGCCCCTGGTCATGCTGGATCCTGGGGTCTGGGTTACTGGAAGGCTAAGGAGGGGGAGAGGAAGCCAGGAGAGTCCAAAATAACTCCCCTCTGCCCTGACAAGACAGTCAGCTGGGCTCAGGGCCTTTGGGTCAGCATGCTTTCTCGTCTGCATACAGAACAGTTCACTGAAGGACCAAATGATCGGGTAGAGATTCAGCCAAACCATTCGGCCAAACCATAATCTCAAAATGGACATCATAAAACCATAATAGCAAATTCAGTTTTTTCTATGCGTGCTGTCTAACCCATTTTAACTTTTTGATTCTGTCACTGCTATCTCCTATTGGATACCCTGGAGCTGCAACAATTATTTTCATTTTTAATTAATCTATTCATTGTATTCTTAGTGAATTCATAAATATTGCCAACAACATTTGCCATCTCAGATTCCGAGGTGATGTCATCAAATGTCTAGTTTTTCTTTCGACCAACAGCTCAGAACCCAAATACATGTTGCTTACTGTCATAGAAGAATAACATGAATGGAATTTATTCAAATCTTAGAAGCTTAAGCATCAGTTTACCATCTTCCCTTGAGAGACAATTCATATTGAAGTTGTTAAGATTTTTGTTATTCTGTTAATTGAATAATCGCCATGACTATGTCGTGTTTGTGGCCATTTCAGACAATCCCAGTGGTTAGAATTGTGACTGCACATCAGCACATTTCAGAAGTGGCTATCCACTGAAATCTGCAGAAAATATGCAGCAAGTCAATTTTTGATTACATCACCTAACACACTCTGAACAAAATGAAACCATTTAACAACATAGACTACAAACCCATGTTTGAAGCACAAAAATCACACAAAAATGACCAAACTGAAATCTGAGCACATCAACTGACAAAATGCTTCTGAAACACTCTTGGCTAAGCATTAAGCTGAAGATGGAAAAAAATAATGATGGAGATACAAAGTCATAGAGCCCTGCTCTGTGGAACTAAGAGGTTGAGCAGTTAGTTGTAGTTGTACTGGACCATAACTCCCTTTTTGGCCTTGTGAGGCTATAGAAGGTAACCTGTCTTTTACAACAAACAGATATACTTTTCATCGACCGCACTGGCAAGCAAGGAATGTTACTAGAAAAATACTTCTGCTGGGTGAGGATTAAAAATTAAAACCCTCATTGCATTCTGGACTGCTTGAGTCAAGTGAACAAATGTTTAACTATTGTTTCTGCTTGTTTATTTTTTCTCTTTCTCTTTCTCTTTTTGATGAGTGGCAGCTTAAAATGATTGATAACAAGGGACTTACCTGGAACCTGAATGGTTTTCTATGAGGTACCAGGTGGCAGAGAAGTTCTCACTGGTGAAGTCTCCACTCATTCCTGGAAATGTCTGCTCCATGTCTTTTTGTGGGATTTTGCCTCTGAAAGAAGACGAATTAACAAAGATGAAACAGAGAAAACACATCACAAAGAGGAACCCCATTTTAAATCATATACAATTTACAAATGTGCAGTATAGCAGTAAAAAACTAAGGTCTGTGCAGTACAGGTTGTAATGACACCTAAATATAGATAAATTAAAGAATTAATATCTTTATTGTAAATTTTGTGTGGAAGGACTTGGAAAAGATTTGTGTCAATTTTAAGATACATTTTTAATGGGATATTGGTGTCAGCATTTCCAGCAGGGGGCAGTGTGCAGTCACAAAGTACCCGAGCAGGGAGAGCTTGGCGTGGGAAGTGCAGTGTGTGACGCCTGGGTGCCCCTGGAGGACCCAGCACTCATTAGGGAAGCTTGATCTCTACTAATGACCCATGGCCTACACAAACCAACCCCCACCACCACCACCACCACCCATTCTACGGTTACACACATACATATGTAGAAAAAAACAACTCATGGACAGTACTGTATTTAAAGTCCAAGGTCCGTGAAACAGATAATTCATATACATGAACACACTTGATGACTTATGCACAAACAAAATATGCCCAGAAGACCAGACGCAGCTAATATTATGTACAAACACCAACATACTCATGCATGTGTGTGACACAATATCATTTCCTTTAGAGTTGCTGCAATGATTAAATCAGCACAATAAAAACAAACTATAATAATAAAGTGAAAGTGCAAGTTTCCTGATTATTAAAATACAATTATGCTTATGCAATAGACATATACAGTTTATGGGCAGACAATATTTGGGTACTGGAAATTATTATTGTTTTAAGTTTAAACTGTAGAGGAAGTGAGTGTGTTTGAGTGAAATACATTACAAAATGTTACTAGTGTAGTGCTTTGGTGGCCGATTGGTTGCTGTTCATGTCATATAGTCAGATTGCCTTCTCAATTTTGCTGTGACCTCCTATGATGACCTTAGATGGATGTTACATCCCTATCTTTTAATTATCTACAGTTTTGTAACCAAGCTTGGAAATTCAGCAGGTATAAGGTGATGTACTACATCATTAAGAGACTATAGCATGTGAACCAAAATGACAAGTGTTATATTATACCAGATAAGAGCTGTTCAGCTACAGTCCTGATTCTTGTTTCACCATTTATTCAGTGTACGTCTTAAGATCTTTAACTAAATTCAGAGTAACTTCTGGCTGTGTTTATCTAGAGAGGGTTGAACTGTTCAAACTTAAGTGATGTCTTGGCCAGTTCCGCAGAAATATCTGTAGCACTAATCATCTGAGTCTAAACTCTAACAACACAGCGTATTTGTCAGTAACACACATTTAAAGGGTGTTATTTTGTGAAATTATTTAGTGAAATATCATTTAACAGTACATAATCAAGTCAGTTTCTTTACGATGTATAAACATAGTTAACATAGTTAACACATAGTTAAACGTGTGAATAAGTTTGCACATTATATCTTAAATGTACTGATTTATTATTACAGAGTTTACTTATATAAATATGAGCTTAACTTTGTTGTTCATGTAACCTTTACTTATTTTAAGCAGGTCACACAAGTAAAGTGTTTTTTAGCTAGTTAAAGTTAGCACCTTGTAATTAAGTTTGTGTGTGTGCTGCAACCTGTTTTGATTTAGTGGCTTTTCATTCTCCACTTATTAAACTGTTACATTATATCTAGGCCAACTATGATGTTACAAACAGCTGGTGCAAACAGCTACAGCTGAATAACCATCCAGTGACATCACCATACAAAGCTCTTCCAATCATATGCCTAAAAAGAGCATTTTAATCCAAAACTCTTCCTCTTCCTCATTCACAAACTGTTATGGTGCACAGATAACAGTGTGTCCATATGTTACTGTCAAAGAGAGTTGGGCAGACTTTTTATAGTAGATGTTTAATGCGACCCAGGGAGACTGGTGAATGGTACAGCCTGTTTATGGGGGTCTCGTCTCTGGCCACGAGCGGTCACTTGCCCCCGGCCCCTCTAAACCAAACAAACACTAAGCTAGAATTGCCAGAACCTGACAACACAAACTATATATTACAACTTCTGCACTCCCTGCCAGGCGCGTGGGAGGCAGCTCTGCGCTGCCTGCTCTGAGGTGGTATAAAACGTGTGTGGGTCGCTGCTTTAGTTCTTTCCAAGTTCCTTTCTATCGTCGTCCTCTCTGCTTTATACACAATTATTCTGTTTCCACTGCTTGTGAGCAGCGGTTAGAGGCAGTTCAGCCATTGCTGTGTTGGCATAATGTTTCAAGCGCCCGCATATGGGGAGAGTTTGTTACTGTTTAGAGATGTAAACCATGACTCAATAACTAGAGCGCGTGTGTTTATGGCGGTGGGATTGTGCTGAGCGATTTTTTGTGTGTGTGTATTCGTATGTTCTCGTCCCGTACTTGTCTAACTCAATGCCAAGTGGATTGCTGGGTCGCAGGGAGAGGGGGGAGATGCCTTTGTTGCGGTCAGTCCTCATGTCGTAGTAGTTCATCTCATCCACCCACACAGCAGACTGGTCCATGATACCTGCAGGACAGGGCAGGACAGGAGAGGCAAGACACACGTCACTGAGCGACAACACATCCCAGATGTGCGCACACACACGCACACACTCAGACCACACTAAATATTAAACATATCTTTTTGAGCTCTTAATATGTTAACTAGGTTTCTCCATATTGGAATTAAACAAGTGCAAAGTCTGTCTACTCTCCTCTGTTATTATTGTTTGCACTTTTTAAAATTTTTTAGGTATTTGTACTTGACAAAACACAAGAAGAAACACATTTCTAATTTGACAACACAAAAGCAGGATACCAGGGGACACACAAGTCACTGGTAAACAGCTATCTCTTTGATAGCAAGTATCTCCAGTAATACTGAAATTATGGAATCAGATAGAAAAATAAACACTGTTAACTCACTTTCCAACATGACAACATGACATGTTCAACTTCACCAAATTACAGGACCAGGAGTGTTCATAGTTTTTGGCAAATATGCTTGTGCTTTATTTATGTGTAGCAATTTTTTCAATGTCATTTACATGTTGCCAAGATAAACAATTTATTTTTTATGTGCCTGTGTTTTGTCAATCTGAATGTGTGTGTTTAAGCTGTACAACATGGTGCTCATATCACAGGGATTCCTCCCTCTTTAGCTCTAAGGGTCTCCCCTATTTCTTTTTTAATCTGATAGGATTTGTTTTTGTGAGAAATGTTCTCGTGCTTACAAAGCTAAAAGATTGTCAAAGGGTCTCATACAGATTAGTAAGCCCTTAACTTGACTTGGCAACCACTATTGCTGAATCTATTTGTTAGTCATTTTACAAAAAAATTAGTCAGCAGATATTTGGACTATCAATTTTTTGTCTTTAATTTTAATCAATCATAAAATGCTGGTTTCTACCTTTTATATGGCTGACTCCCCCTGTTTATTATTATCTATGACTTTCTCTTTTTATCATTGTCAACTGAATGTCTTTAGATTTTGTTGCAGCTTTTATTTGTTCATGTTGTGCCGGCTAGCAAATATAACAGATGTTGAATGTTGTGAGTCTTACCAATCCTCTCTGGTCTTAAGAGTTTAAATGAGACCGTGGAGGTACCCAAACCTCCAGACTTGGTGGTCACAATAATCTCTCCTTTGTCATCTTTGGCAGGACCCACACGGCACACTATCTTGCTTGCTGACATCCACTCGGCTGTCAGCAGGCAGTTGTGGCCACAGATTGACAGACCTGAGAGGGACAAGAGAGGGAAAGGGTCAGAGATGTGAGAGATACAGCCACGCAGTGACAGCACAAATAAACACAATGTAGCACCGACACACACAGAGACAATCTTTGACAAGAGGAGTCCACTCCCATAGAATGGGCTTCTATCAGCAAGTTTAGTCAAGCTGTCACTGGGGATCAAAGTTCAAGTTGGGTTGCGATGGGTTTGGGTGGCCATGACCTCCCTTCTGCTCACTCAACTTCTTTAAGCTAACGTGTGTCACTTCAGTGCTAAGTGGCCCATTACTGGCACAATGTGCACTCGGCGCCTACATCTGTCCTTTTTTTAAACCCTCTTGAAAACTATTTGGACCCTAGAAGACAGACATAAGGATCACTTTGACACTTACAGCTGAGGGGCTTCAGAAAGCTTTATGTATGTATAATCAAACATCATAAAAGCCTGTGAAAGCTGATCAACAAATAGCCCATAAAACCGTGAATAATATGCCCATTAGATCCCCATTTCCTGCCTCTGTTCTTTACAGACCACTTTGTGTGAACACATAAGCACTCACACACATTTGTGCATATCTAATTGTCTAATTCCGGGCCCAAGGGACATTCATGGTCAGAAATAGACCTGCATCACAGGCCAGAGCACGGCACGCCAAGCATGGAGCAGTGTGTGAGTTCTCTGGACTGCCCCCTCTCCCAATCTCCACTCAAACCAAAGAAGTAGGGTAGAGGAGGATTTGGCAAACATGAGGGAAAATATCAGTATAGAAAAACACATAATGAGAACAAGATGGACAAAGTCCATCTGTGTGGCCCTTGAAAATTATAAGAAAGGACGCACCAACAACAACAACTCTATTTTTACATCAATGCAAGTTGATAAGATGTTGAGTTTCTCAAATTAAGCATTCAGTAATCTAAATATTTACAGAAAGTAAAATCTGTGTCTTTACTCTGTTGAAGAGAAAAGTTGGCAGAATTTTACAGAAGTTGCAAGAATGAATGACATAACAGTAAAATATCTAAATTTATAAATTGTTGTGTATACATCTACTAGGGTCCTGAGTATTTATTTTTATTCTTTTAATTTTATTCTGAAACTTTAGAGAACATTTAAAAAATAAAATAAACATTTACAAAAAATTAAGACTTAGTGTCTTTCTATTTAGAATTGCATAGTTAAATGTTAAAACCATTTTAAAATTGTCTTTGCTTTGTGCCAAGAGGACTTTTTGGCAAGACAACCAAACAGTTTTTTTTTTAAATATTGTAATCATTTATGTAAACAACCATTTTGAAATATTAATTATTGCTCACATCTGTACACAAATTCTAACATATTTTCTTTACAAAAATGACTTACTTGAATTTAGACACCAAATACATATATATATATATATATATATATATACACA
>JAPZDV010000021.1:3660718-3683171 GCA_029814665.1 Acanthurus lineatus
GAAAAAAGAATCAGGCGTCTTGTCCACTTAAGTATCGTATAAACAAAAACAAACTTCACACCAGCCTGTTTAAAAAAGGGGTCACTGTGGTTTGTTGATGGATACGTTAATAAAATCAGTTACGATGTCTTGAGTTACAAAATACTCTACATAGCATAACAGAAATTAAATGCTAAAAAAAAAGAGTTACACTTACTCTACATAGGTGTCCTGATTTAAAAAAAATGACTTTCACAGACATCTAAATGTTATTTAAATATGTTAAGATCTTTTGTAAAGATATTTACAAAAAGTTGCTATAAAAAATCTTTTTAAAGAAGACTTACCTTGATGTATTTATATATTTGTACATACATAATATGTATAAACAAATACATGTATGTGTGTGTATATATATTTATATATATATTTACACACATACAAATATATAAAGATTTTATATATATTTATATATAATATTTTAAAAGGTGAAGAAAAACTTAAGTGAAGTTTTTTAAAGGCTGAATATGAATGTCTTCATTCCTTATGAAAATCAATAAAGCTGAGCAGAAATTTATTTTAAAAAGCTAAACAAACACAGAAAAGACAACATTTTAGCACGACAGGGCTGCGTGTGTGGTTAGACGTGTGGTTATGAATGTATTACCGATGAGGTCGGCTGGGCCGGTTCCCAGATTTTCTCCACGGATGGTGACTTTAGTCCAAGCTGCCCCCTCCTTGGGCGAGATGCCCGTGACCAGCGGGGGCTGACGGGCACGAGACATGGTGGCCTAAGGGCAGACAGGAACACCGGGTCGATTGGCACCTGGACAGGGAAAAGAAAGAGGGACGCATACATCAGAGGACATGATGACTAACACCAACCTCAAACGCAATACACTGCCCTTTAAGCTAACACATATTAACACATCTAATAATCAAGCAATTGGTGCTAAATGATCAAAGTATTGATAAATTGGTATATGTGCAGAAAATTTACATTTTTTTTAACAATCAGGTAATTGTTTAAGTGATTCATTTAACAAAACTGTTTTCTGGTTTAGACCAATATTAAAAAAATATTTGTTGCAAAATGATAATCAATTATTAGCTCAAAAAGCTTAAATAACTTTTTAGGACATAATTTAGCCAACGTCTAATAAAGGACAAAGCATTTTTGAACTGTTACACAAAACTCTAAAACTGAACTTTATTAGACACGTCTGCAGTAAACAATCAATAGCAGGTCTGCAAAAGGGGATAAAAAAGTCAGTTCAACATACAATCCACAACCCACAGCTAATATAAATACTGTAAATTATACTTTTAATTCACCAGCCGCTGTCAAGACAGAACAAACAGATATTTAGATTTGTAGAACTGACTGCAGACAGCAACATGCGAGCAGCATTTGGCTGGCAGCTAGTGTTAATTTCCCACCCTGTAGGTCTCCAAACAATGTATGCATTGCAGCAGTTATCTCTAAGATAATAGGAAAAATAGAGAAGGGAGCCAAGAATGAAGGAGCAGACAGAGAGCAGGGAGGAAAGGAAGAATGTAAACCACACAGCGAAGGATAAATAAACCTGGACTCCCCAATCATTCCACATAAGCCCACACAATACAGCACAGATTATGGTACCAATGGAGGAGCTCCCATGCAAATCATCTCATGTTGGGGCTGAGCAAAGGAAGAGAGGGAATCATTCCAAATGAAAAAATGAAAGGATGTATTTCAGCAGCACAGATGTTTGCTAATAAATTACTGCCAGGTCTCAAAAAGGCTGACCAATCTAGACTCTCTGAAGCAGCTTGAGCAGAGCTTCCGCCCTTTTGCTCTGCAGCCAAAACACGTTCTCCACAAACAATGCTGGAGTTCACACGGACCGGACCTGAGACGAGTTCGCGGTGGTCACCCTTTGCACAGTTATATGGTCACTAATTGCATGTAGGCGTAAAACTGAGGTGCAAGAAGACTTCCAAGAGCCAATGGGGGCGCCTATATCAAAGGAAATCAAAGCTGACAGAGCACAACATTGATTAGTCTACTTGTTATGGAGACTTTCCTGTTAAAAGAAAATCAGAGTTTTAACCCCTGCAGCAACCAATCAAGAGCCATGAACCAGCCTGTTGCCTTCATTCTGCACTTACACTACACTAAGACTTACAGCTGCAACATGTGATTTTTTGAATTGTTAATTATATTTTTGTATTATTAGAAATATTTCAAATTTATAAAATATTAGGAAATATTGCAAAAATGCAGTTCACAAGAGACAATTTAAATTTTCAAATAGCTTTATCACATTTTCAAATTGCTTGAGTGGCGTGGCTAGCAGTCTAAAACTCAAATATATTCAAACTTAAAAGGATAAAATATAAAGAAAGCAGATATTTCTCACATGTGAGAAGCTTGGACAAGCAGTGTTTGACATTTTTGCTTGATAAACGACTGAAACAATGGGGTCAAGACATGGGGGTTGTCTGATATACTAATGGCTTCATTAGGCTTCACATATGAAATATTAAGCTAATTTAAATGGAGGTCTTCCTTTAAAAAGTTTCTACCAAAATTATAAAAAATGTCATGGGTCATGCAACTATTAAAAATGTATTTTTCTTTGCAAATGGGCCAATGGTGGAGTTTTAACAGATGAGTTTAAAATCTGCGATGGAAGAGGTGTAGAGTTTCAGATTCTCTCTGCACCAAACCATTAAAGCATGATAAGTTTAAATAAACATCAGTGTCAACATTCTGCCTTGTGCTCAGTGGCCACTTTATAAGATACACTTAAGTGGCCTAATGCAACTGCACTGCAGGAGTCTACTTTTATAATGCATATAATGCTTATAGTGGTAAAAGAGTAAAATCAATTATATTTTTCCACTGAATTGAAATATTGTTGCTTGTATTGTACTTGACTGAGAGATAAAGAATTTTAGATATCTTTCAATGTAATGTAATCCAGTACAATACCAATACAAACTGTGACCTCAGCAATAAACATTTGTGACAATGCCCTAAATAATTTGCCATGATCAACATGGCAGATCAGCTATAGTAAAATATGCGTTAGAGACACTGTGCCAAATTGCCATAGAATCTACAGGTCTATCTGATTAAGTGGCCACTGATAATATGACTCTCAAGCAGCACAGTGGTCTTGGACAGTAAAATGTTTTCTCATAAATCTTCAGTAAAATACATATGTCATTTGAAAGTGTTCATTTATTTTAAATTGCTGGAGTTACAAATAAATCATGTAATTGTGATCCGGAGTAAATAAAAGTTTGAAACCTTTCAAAATAAATATAAATAAGTAAATACATGTAATATTGATTGACCATTTGCTAAGTTGTTTATGATATCAATTGTTTTAGTGCTAACTATGTAATCACCTTAGTTCTGAGTCCCACCTACACAAAACTTATCAGTCGCTGAATTTTAGCCTCATGGCACTTAATAGATTCACATCAGACCTCAGAATTTTATCACACTGTCCTTTAAAGTAATTTTGAAATCACTGTAATTTATGCATGGAAATGCATAGCACATGGCACAACAACAACAGAAGAGCATTAAAAAGTGCATTGGGACAATAATACAGCTTCTGATCTATAAACATTCACGAGCAGAAAGGGTTTGAGAAACTATTCTGCCACTGGGCCCCACTCTGTCACCCTGACATCCCAGAGTTAATAAGAAAACTCCAACGGGATTTACCTCATGTTGTTGCTGCAGCCTTGCGCTTGTCAGAGGAAATGGAGGGGCTATGTGTTTGACATGAAGAAGATAAGAGGTTAACAGGCCTAAAACAAGAGCTTGGTATATCCTTCATCAATCCCATATGTTAAGAGAGGGAGCAGCAGGGGCAGAGGACTGAGATCTTTATTTTGTACAATTATGATTCTGCTTCTAGGAGTGTTTCAAGCCTATCCCACCCCCCTCATCTTGGAAATACACGTGCACAAACACATAGATACCCCCCCAACCTCACACACACACACACACACTGGGCAGAATGACAGCTCAGCTAGGTTGCGTGCGAGGGGCCCGAGCTGGTGCTGTGTGGTCTGTGAGTATGTGGAAGGATCTGCAGAGAGGTATGGGCAGTGTGTGTTTGCGTGTGTGTGCGTGTGTGTGCGTGTGTGTGTGTGTATGTGTGTGTGCGCGTGTGTGCGCGTGTGTGCGTGTGTGGTCTGGGTGTGTGGTCTCTGGCGCGGGCCTGGGGAGAGCCTGCTGACGGCTGGGATGAGAAAAGAGCCGCTGTGTTTACTTTACTCTGGGGGCTGTGCATGGACACAGGAACACTGCCCAGATCCCTCTCTGTAGCACCAGCATGCGCACACACACACACACACAAACACACGCCCAGTCATACAGAAACACGGGGGACTCTTGCACAAGTCGCATGTCACACAGCATTGCAGATATCCATTTTAACCAAGTAATAGGCACTAGAACTTTGTACAGACCGGAGCCTGAATGAATGGATTTTTCCTTAAAGTAGCATGAAGAGGAAAACAAAAGACGAGGTTTCTAAAGCTCTGACTTGAAACTTATGGGGAAGGCTGCTTTTTCAACTAGACTGATAAACGTATTAACCTCTAGGGGGCATTAGAGGACCCCCATAGGATCATACCCTACTTTCTAGCAACATGTGTAAAGTCATGTCATACTGTGAAGACTTAATTTATTCAATGACAATGCACAGCCAAATTTAGCTCCTTTTCTCATGCTTGATTCTCTTCCGACCATGATGCTGTTAGCCCCCTGTCCCAGTCCCAACCTCTCTCTCTAGTAATACGGCTAAAAGTCAGGTTTGTTTTCCTTGGAGGCTGACTTACAAACAGCAGGGTTGGCTCTAATCTGTGTGGTAGCTGTGGAAGTCTGAGGCTTGGGGATCTTCTTGCAGCGCTGCTAATATGTGACAACCCTTACTTGGCTTTGAGCTAAGGTACAAGGACACAAAGGAAAGTCTTTTTATTAAAGCCCTAAATAGTTTCAGTTCCACATATCGCATCCCAAAAATGTTTGAATGTCAAAAATAGAGGGCAGCAATAGCTTTCGTACAAAAGATGATAGAGTACAGTCCAAATGTGTTTGCTGGTGACTTGATAGTATCATGCATACAACCAGATTTTACGCAGCTGATTTTCTTGTGCTACTGGGATTAATTCAGGGTTAAAAGACACAGTTAAAAAGGGTTAGAAACACTGGGAAAGACTAAATTGTATAAAAATACAATTTTATCTTGAAATTAATCAGGCTTGTTAAAATAATGCTTTGTGTTTTCCTTACATGATCTGATCAAATCAAGTGTTTTTTTTTTACATGCCAACTGCCTTATTTAACTTGCCTACTGTGAAGAGCATTTAAAGTTTACTGTATTAATCAGTTGTTGCTGAATAATAATACATTACTGAACAGCAAATAAAGGTTTACATATTGTTATAATCAGATTCATAAAATTATTTGTGGAAAATCAAATATTTAAAGGAAACTAACTGCAATCGAACAACTCACATAAAATTATTTAGATGGATTGCAATTTACTGTGTTGCACTGTTCTCAAGCACATCAGACTGATGTTGCATAAACTCACATTGCAAGGGTTTAATAACAACTTTGGCTGGAAAAAGATAAGTCCATTAATAAATTGGTTTATTATGGCAAAATAAACTACAAATTATTATGATCAGTGCCATATAGTCAGTTTTTTGTGAAAAGTATCAAACATTTTCCTCTAAAATACAAGTATTTAAGACTTTCATTGTTGGTTGTAAAAATAAATAAAAAATCCTTGGGTTTTAGACTGTTAGTTGGGCAAAAGAAGAAAAGATATCACATCACTTAAGGCTTTGAGAAACTGTGATGAGCATATTTTTACAAATATTCTTAACTTTTAATAGACTATCAATAGGAACGATAACTGTACATTAACAATAATTTAAATTATCCGTAGTTTTCTAACTTGTTCTATTTTAAATGACTAATTCATGACAGAATTTTTAAAAAACAATGATTTTATCGACAAGACGACTCTAGTAGAAGTCAACTAATAATGATTACCTAGAATTTTTTTAAAAAAAGGTTAATAAATAATTTGATTCCCACAAAAAAATATCATTAAAAAGCATTTTTTCTTCTTATTTGCCAAACATTTTCTGATCTCAACTCAATGCCAGAATTTATACTTTTAGCGGCTGTAAATTGTTGTAATATAATTTATATGATATGATAGATATATATATATGCTAGACTCTTGGTCAGACAAAATTTCACATCTTAGAGGATAACTTTAGGCTTTTACAAGTAATGGACGTGCCGCACTATTTTCTGAAATTTTGTACAATAAACAATTAAATGACGAATTGAATTAAAACAGTAGGATTATTCTTAAACAGTGAGCTGCTCATCTAAAATCATCATTAAAACACATCTATGAATGAAGCCTCACATTGCAACAGCTTGGTTAAAATCAGCAAGCTTTGTTGAATATCACTTCTCTTACAGACCAAGAGGAACACATACATAGAACAGTCTGTTTTGGATTTCAGGAAACCTAATGGTTTTTCAATTAATACAAAAAAAAAAAAAAATTGTCAGGCATTTTAACCTTCATCTAGATTACCCACAATAAGTTCCCTAAAGTCAGAACTTTGGCTAACTTTTTATTTTTGAAAATCTCTGCAGCACCACAGACATGAGAATCTATCTACTCACAACACACACAGTGCCACATGACTATCGCATGAATAAGGCGTTCATACCTTAGATCATACGCTGCTCTGAGCTCAAAGGTGACTCGCATATGGCAGTGATTGGCAAGTGTGTGTGCGGATATGTGTGTGTAGAGTGAGGGTAATGGGTTTGGGGGGCACAAGGGGACCCATTTAGACAGTTCATCGCCCTCACCCCTCCGTCTTCCATCAGAGAGGCTCAGAACCACCCCTTCTACACACACACATACGCGCACACACACTAACACCATTTCACTCTGTGCTTCCCAACATTACACAAACACCAGATTCCATCAAAGATCCCCCCGACTCCTCTGAATGGACAGAGCCAGCCAAACATCACCCAGCCCGAGATGAGTGGTCTGATCAAACAGTCTGGGCAAAGCTTTGAACAATTCACCACAGTGTTCGCTCACACCCAGGACACCACATCCCTGTGAGAGGTGGACATGGCAATGAAGCTGATAGGCAAAAATTAACCGTAATATGTGACAGCTGTATTGCATTTCAAATAAATGAATCATAAATAAAATGAACTG
Source organism: Acanthurus lineatus (assembly GCA_029814665.1). Lineage (NCBI taxonomy): Eukaryota > Metazoa > Chordata > Actinopteri > Acanthuriformes > Acanthuridae > Acanthurus > Acanthurus lineatus. The sequence continues at coordinate 3,667,981 of JAPZDV010000021.1, forward strand.
TGCAGGTTCTGTTTAAAAAAAAAAAAAAAAGACGCTAAGACCACTGTCCAGGAGTTCTTCCATAATGAGTCAGCTTCTCCTGCTCACAGGGAGTCTTTCGTGACAGAAAAGGAGGACACTGTGATCAAATGTGTGGCTAGGGCTCACTATTCCACCATCATAATGTCTGCCCACAGGCTTTGTTGTCTTTAGGGCTGTCTGTTTGTTTGTTTGTCAGTCTCAAGGTCTTTTCAGAGTAAAGCCTGTCGAAAGAGAAGTCCCCAATTTCCCATATAAAAATCCTGGAACAATAAACGGAAATATGAAGTATAGGCCTGCAAATGCAGGAAGATGTTTTCAGAGGATTAGGAGAGTGGAGACAGACGGCTTTGCCCAATGACATGGAGAAACAGAGAGATCTGAACCTTCATGAGCTACATCACCAGCGTGAGAACCATCCTCACAAACACATACTATCATGAATGAATAAACATTGCTGCTTAAAATATGTTATGTAGAGTTCCAACTGAAAAATAATGTTTTAAATTATTGAGTGATCAAGTAATCTACTGATTACTTTTTCTATTACGAACCTGTTAGTAAGGATAAAAATAACCTGTGAACTGGTTTCTAAATTATGAATATGAATTACTGAAAATGAATTATGAATTATTTCTTACATAAAGCATCCAAAAATACTGAAAAATGCAGGAAAAAAATTCCCAAAGCCAAGGCTACAGTTAGAACCGTTTGTTTTGTCTTGCCAGCAGTCCCGAATCTGGTTTTTCTATTTACCATCATCGAAGACTAATTTTGTGAGGCTGACACATGGGCTGAATGATATGCAAAAAAACATATTTTATTTAAAATATATATATAAACCATTATTTTGACATATGTTTTGATTGTGTTTTGTCAAGATTTTAGCAGGAATGTGTTTTGCATTTAATTTTCCCTGAAGAAAATACATGATGATGATGGTGATGATGTAATGTGTTTGTTTGGGCCGAGGCATCTCTATAACAATTAAATGCTTCATTTATGCTGATATTTTCTGACACATTTTATGATTATCAAACAATTGCAACCCATGTGATTTAGATATTGCATTTGGCCACATTGGGATTGTAATATCATTTCAATGAACTCTTCAGCCCTTGCTGAAAAAGTAATTTTTTTGGAACTAAATTACTAACAGGTTTTAAGCAAGGTTCGAAAATAAATTTCTGATAGTTGACTTGATTAAATGGTGTTATGAAATGTTTTTAAAATGTTAAAAGTAATAATAAAAGAGACGTAACTTCTTAAAATTGTTTGTTTTATCAGATTAAGTTAGTTTATCAGTCCAAAACTTTTTTAGGTATTCAATTTTCAATAATAATAGCAAATTTAAAAAAAAAACAGATTTCACTAGCTCAAACCAAAAATGTTTTCAGTTTTGGTAGATAAAAACAGTATAATCTTTTATAAAAATTGTTGTTGTTACTGTTCCTGAACTTGACTGATTACATAGAGAGCAGCAAACAACAGTTAGCTTGCTAAATTCTTGCAATTAAGAAAGGTGAAACCAATGAAAACAAAGAAAAAGTAAGTTAAGTAGTAAAAAAAAAAAAGTAGTAAAAGTGTGAATCTTGCATCAATGTACAATAAATAAGCTGACTCCATTAGCACGAAACTTGTCTCTTATAGCGGTCCAAGACCTGTTTTCCCAGTTCAAAGCTTCTCTGTCAGTCTGTCCAGGTCTGACTGGGTCACAGAAACCATACTGTGAAAACCAGTGGTCCAGCAAGCCTGTCAGCAGGGAGGAGGCTACCAGGTGGGGCAGACTGCTGAGAGCAGACAGGGGTGAGAAAGCCTGACCCCCGGCGCTTGATTCACCCCGAAGACTACGGAGCAGCGGCACTGAGGAAAAGCCTCAAAAAACACAACCCACCACATTCCACCAAAACAAACAAGCAGGGCCACCCAAATTTTTCAATTAGAGCCCCAAGGAGGGGGCAGGAAATGGATCAGTGTTGCCTTGCCCCCGCCATCTCCCAGCGAAGCAGTGCTGACTTTGGGGAAGAGAAGGAGATACACAAAGCTCTGTAAGCTCTCACTGAAAGGCTGACAACTTGCTTGCATGGATGTCGACACAAATGATGGAAGAGCTCAACGAAAACTTGGTCCTTTAACATGGCGCCTGTCTGCAATTGACCTGTCAATCACTTACTCCCATTTACTTTCTCATTTTATCAATTTATTGAACAAGCACACATGGTAAAGCGGTGCTTCCCAAATAGTGGGGCGTGCACCCCTGGAGGGGCGCGATGAAATGCCAGGGGGGCACATGTGACCCTTAGGAACATGCACAGCGAAACTACCGTTTGCTTTTTCATTTCTGTACCAGAATAAAGTGTAATTGCACATCTGCCTCAGTAGGTGGCAGTGGTGGTTTCACGTTGCCGTGTCTTGAGTTATTACTGTTTTGAAGGGAAATCTAATTACATATATTAATATTTGGCACCAGAGTATCAATAATATTTCATGAGCGGAAGTCAAAAAAAATATTCCCAGATTGATATTTTGTCCTGCCTCAACAGATGAGCAGACTTTTGTGTGATGGTAAAGAGAGGAGATCATCCCTAAGTTAATGTTGCTAAAATTAGCTGAAAGAGAGAATATTACACTAAAAAAACACAACAAGATATTTACCGAGGCTGCAAAATAATTCTGACTAATTTCACCTGACCTGACCTAATTCACCAATAAATTAAAATTCAGACACTTTATTTAGAACTGTTCTGCGGACTGAAGCTTTCAGTTTACCCAGTACAGATTAAAAAAAAAAAAACTTGTCACTGTTATTTTGGCCATAATCATATAGCCCTATTTATTACTGTTGAATCCTAAAATGCCAGAATGGTCCAACATATTAATGCCAGTGACAAACAAATACATTGTTTCAATAAAGATAATTGTCTATTTTTGCCACTTTATCTTGAAAATGTTTTACATTCAATCAAAAATGCTTGAAGGAATAATGAACTACTGTAAAGCAACAATATGTAGCTTTAGCACCTTAAAAAAAGTACTTTGGATTTGGTCTATTAGTGCATTAACTTTAAACAAGGAGAATGGCATCTATCGTGTTCCTTACAGAGTGCCCCACTTACGGACCACTGCTCCCTCGCGAGGGCAGCAGTTTTCTCACAAGAAGCACACACTGCTTTACAGCACTAGCATTAGCATTATAAAAGAAACCAGATAGACTGTTGTACTGTAAATACAATGGCTGAAGATAAGAGACAGAAGAGGAGGGGGACAGAAGCACCAAGGAAGAATGAAAAAAGAGAGTTGTGCAGCTGGACTATTTAACCAGTCCCTCCAGGAATTCGCAATGTTGCGATCGCAACAATCAACGAAAATTCAACCAATTTCCGTGAATTCTGTGCGACTTTGCAATTTTGTCCAATCATCACGACTTTTACGCAATTTTGGCCAGCCTCCCGTGAGTTCCACCAATCATAGCAGTCCCTAGCGCAAACGTAATGTATGTACGTCACCGAATTCACTTCCTTGTTTATGGTTTGAAGATGCAGACATGTGCGATAGTAATGTCTCTCGCTTACCAGCAAAAATTACTGCTAAAGACCGTGCAAAACAATTCCCTGATGTTCTTCAAGAAAGCGGAGGTAAACTGTTTTGCACCCCGTACAATTAACGAAAAAAAATGCAACTTTTTAGCAATTTTCACTGTCTCCCACAATTTTATCGCAACAAATACGCTTAAAACATCGCAACTTACATTGCAATTTTTTAGAAAAGCTGCCGCGACTTCAGGCATTTTAGGCCGCAACAATCTTGAAAAACGCCCGCGAAATCCTGGAGGAACTATTTAACATAGAGCAGGCTTTTACACAGAGAGCTTCGTGAATCAGTGGACTGCAAGTCATAGACGGCTTTCTCTAACTGGCTATTGTCATCTTCATCAAAAAATAAACACTGTTATCATCCCAATAAATATCATCACATTTGAAAATCATCAGGATGACCTCGACGAGTCTGCAAGCCAATCACAGAGCTCAAGATCAATATGTAACCCCCTATCACCACAAGATGATCTGGGCCAAACATCGAGACCACTGAGGTCCCAGACCAAATTTCTCTGCTGATTGTCAGAAGGGCCTCATCAAGGTCAAGAATCCTGTAGTGTAATCCGTGATTTAGTTGGTGTCAAAGCACACCAAACTAAATTCCTACGTAATGCTAGTCATTGCTTATTATGAACGTTAGCATTTTAAAGAATTATGTTAGCTGATTCTCAATGAGTGAAAAGTTTCCTATCTGAGTCATACAAGGTCATTTGGTGTGCTCATTTCTTTCTTTTTTTCGCTCATTCCCTTTTGTATATAGTACAGTAAATGTTTTCCAAGAACTGAGGAAGACAGAGTTTCCCTGTTATGATTTAGATTTGATATACTTGCAGAGAATTCCTTCCTTTTAAATTACAAAACATGCCAACAGTTAAAGGTCTGTGACCCGTCTGGAGTTATTGAGACACTTTCTAGAAAGACAAGTTGCTATTAAGTCAATTGTCATTTTTTGTTAAGCACAACTGCAAGAATAGTACCATGCACAACATTGACTGTCCAAGATTGACTGACTGACTGACCGAGTACCTGAGTGATAAAGTTATTGGTCCGTTGGTTTGTTGGCAAACTGTTGGAGTTTTACCACTGGCCATTTCTCTTACAAAAAAAAAATGGACGCAAGTGAGAGCTACATACTAACACTATGCTACAATGAGACAAGGCCTTGAGTACTGGTCACCAAGAGCGGAGAGATGTTCAACTTTGACTCAGGACTGCTCTTGTCCAACAGCTGGTCACAGAAAAATATAATTGTCAAAATGGGACTCTGTTGGAAAAACAGCAGAAAATCAGAGACTGTTGTGCCCAAGTGTTGGTGACCTGGCTCCACCTCAGTATCCTAAATTAAGTTGTTTTTTTGGCAGGAGACTCTGTGTTTCAGGCTGACAGAGCCCAGAATTCCAGCAGAAAGAGGAGAGGTGGACTGTGTGTTGCACACCAGTTAAGGCTTGGAGCCAAAATGAGTTGAAGTTGATGGACAGTGTTTCTCATATGTTGAACTTGAAGATGTCTACAGGATTGTTATTGTTATCTTCTTGCTGGTGGTTACATTCCACAACACGCAAATTAAAAAATGCACAAAAACATTTGCTGGTTGTATAGGTCTACCTGTTAATATAAATAACTGTATATATTGCACCTTTTTTCATTTTTACTCTAGCTTTGTATTAAGCTGTTAAAAGGACTTAAGGACTTCAGTCTTTCATTGTGTAATCCAACATTCACAAAAATTAATGAATTATCCTGTATCTTGTATATCATATCAACGAAAGCATCTCAGCTGGAAAATGCTGCAGTTCCAAAATGCTCCCAGGTGATGGTTTTCAGAGGAGAAACTCATCTTTACAGCTGTAAAAAAAATAAAAAAAACTTTGATGACACAGTCCCTATCTTCAGTCCCTCTAGTTATAAGTGCAGCCCTCACATAGCACTTAAGACTTTAAGTCTTTGCTCACAACTGCTTTTACTTTAGCTATCTAAAGAAACCAGAGGGGCCCACAGTTTACCAGGCCACATCTACATATATGAATCCACAGTTATAGCACCTAACTGGGCACCTATTTTCATCAAATATTAAAAAAACCTCACATTTGACAAGGAGCCTTTACAAGGAGCCTCAAGCCTTAAAAAAGAGCCCATTACAACTAATGTCCACTTTGGGGTACATGTGATTGACAGGGCACCTTGAAACATAACACATAACAACACATAATAAGACCTCCTAAGATTTCGTTTTGTGCATAGTATATACAGTGTTAAAGACTAAAGTAAGCACTGTGCACAGGTTAAGGAACTTGACAAATATCTTTTCTTGTTAAACATCTGGTGTACTGGTAATACTGGTGTGTCACATGTTAATAAATTAATAAAAAAAAAAAATGTCCTCACTTTGGCGTGCCTATCTGTAACTAATATTTTGTTTCATAAGGACCTGTTCCCCTTAGGGCCATCACTAACCAAAAACACAAATGCACCCATTTACCGAGAAATCATTAACAAGTCCATACCTCGCCAACTTCTCACACCGCATCACACTAAATCATATGCGCAGAGATGGCAAAGATAGTACTGACATTCAGCCTAAGGGGATGAAACTGGATAACAACATAAAACCTGCTACTGTGAGAAACCCAGGCCAAGGTTACCCACTTTAACAGTTCATTGCTGAGTAGGAGACAAACTTGTTCTCCTTGCACAGAGACGCATGAAGAAAAGTGCAGATTTACAGCATCCAATAAAACAACCACTCTGATAAAACATGCAATGCAAAGTAGGTAACAGAAGAAAACCAAATAAATCGAAGCAAAGGAAAAGGCAGCAGGTCTTCAAAACTAATTAGAAAATGTTCTTTTAAATCAAACATTTGAAACTACTTTAATACATTCTTTGACTCAAAGGTAGTTTAACTATATAACGTCACATGTTTTGTGTTTTACACTTTAAGAACAAATAAAAGTGGGAGCACTACAGACAATTACGATTGAACTTTTATTTTCTAGTTTACAATATTGACTCTACCTCTGACCAAACACTGTCCAGCAATAAAATGCTACTAGATTTCTACCTACATTTTTTTCCACCTTGAGCATCACAGATGGTTTGTTTAGATATATTATCAAAAAAAAAATAAACTGGTTATTTTATTTAGCTTTATATGACACACTACTCGGTGAAAAGCAGATGACAGAGAAAAAGAACAGTAAAAGAACGGAGAGGGACATAACGTTATCTATTATTTGATTGCCACATGATGCAGCTATAACCAGAGAACACAGCTTGATATAGTTAAGTACTATTGGAAGTGGTATTTACAAGCCTAGTTTACCAGGAGCATTACGGGAACTTCAAAATGCTCTCCCAAAAAAAACATCAATATCTTTAAATTTACAGATATTTCAACTGAGTTTGGTCCAGGTAGCGTTTTCACATCTCCGTTAAGACGCTGCGATATTTCAACATGAGACGCATCTATAATTACAGACTTTCGTTATTACGTTGCATATACCTGAGGTAACATACAAAATAACCCATCAGTCATGTTAGTGAGTACGGTAACAGCTATATTGACATTTATGACATCTCAACGTTAGCTTAGGCTAAGCTATCACTAGCAAATTCATCGTTATGCCGTTTTTGAGTGGATGCTACGAGTCTAGGTCGAAATTTTACAAATTGTTTACAGTATCACCTGTCTTAACACAATGACCTTGGCTATACCTTAAGTATTTGAGGGGGAATTACCTTAGGAAACACGAAAACTTACAGTTTACAGCTGCCGGACTGCAACGCCCGTTTCCTGTATCCTGGAACTACTTCCGGCGTTTTGTTCTCAGCCATGGCCTTCAAAATAAAATCAAATTCAATAAAAACGAAATAAAACGACATGTAATTAAATAAATGAGTGATTAAACTTGTGAGTGAAGTTTTTGGCAAACATCATTAAAAAAATCATTGCAGTTCAATATATATATGTACTGCAATGATTCATATATATCATCATACATCATATATAAATATATGCATAATATATGCATAATATATTTATATTATATATAATAAATATATATATATATATTATACACACACACGCATATGCTAAATATTATACAGGCTTATGTGTGTAATTTTTCATATATATCTCATTCTGACACATGAAACTTGATAATTTGCAATAAAAAGTCTGAAGGAAACACTAGGGAAACAGTAAGATATAGAACATAAAGACTGTACATGCTTACTTTTTTTCACTGTCTTTACCTTTAATATATCTATTAAAGAGGCCAACAGTGGTATGAGGACCTAAGGTACAACCAACATATACAGATTTGTGATACTTGTATTTCACTTAAATATTTCCATCTTGTATTTGGTATATATTTTTTCTGCCCTATATTACAAAAGTAAATAGTATTCATTTTATCTCACAATGTTTATCTGAAATTGGGGTTGCTTTGCAGTTTAAGATTTTGCACAAAACATTAAATCATATTAAAATATAATGCATGGAACAAACTGATCAATAGTATAAGCCCAACTACCCAAAAGGACTGATTCATGATTAAAGGACTTTCTCTATTTTTTTTTATATTTGCATTTGACACATTTTGTTTGGTTTATATGTTCTTACAACATCCAGTTTGATTTATGAGTCATCTGGATTGTCTAGAATGGATGTAAGATGATTAAAATAGCATTATTAGCATGTATGCTCCTCTGAGGTGTTGGATGTACTTTGTGTGAGAATTCTAAGGCCCAGAGGGAGCTTTGCCTCTCTCCTCCTCTCTCTTTTCACGGTGCATCACTGAGGTATTTCCACTTGTTCTGGGAAAGGCGCAGCATCATTAGAAATGCAACAGAGACCACCCAAGCACACAGAAGAACATTGATACCATTACATTTATCTCACCAAATTGTGCAGGGCAGAAAGAATTTCTGTGATAAGGCAAGGCCCTCTCCCTGGGGAAACCATATTGTCCACTTACACAGGGTAATCTGATAATTGAGGGATCAAACTGTGACTTGGAAGTTTGCACAGATGCTGATGCAACACAGGGGCTGTTTGTCTATGTAAACATCAACTTACAGCAATGACGCTGGAAGATTTTGATCTTGGTCTCAGTGGTACAGTCTTTACCACTGAACAAGAACGTAAGTGGAGTACAACACATACCAACCCATGAATCTACAAATGAGTAGGTTATTTTGCACATTATATCTATCATGGTTTGAGATAATAAAGCAATAGATAAGAAAATATTTTCAAAGAATATTAATATGTTCCTACCAAAGCCAGTTTGGCAGATATTTTACAACACAGAAGAGCAAGAAGTACTTTTTACATTTAAGAGGTAAGATAGCTTGAGTCTCACAGCTTGAGGATAAAAGCTTTTTTGGTCTGGTGGAACAGCAGCAGACACTGCTGTTTCTTTTGCCTGATGGCAGCAGGGCAAACAGACAGCGGATGGGGTGGATGCTGTTTTTTTAATATGGTTTGAGCTCTGTGCAGGCACCACACCTCGTTGATATTGCCAGTGCTCTGTAACTGGGTACCAATGATGTTTTAAGCAGTTTAAATCACCTGCTACACAGCCATCCTGTCCTGGGCCGTGCACATCCCATGAAGGTTTTTGATATTTTCTGGTCAGAATGATTTCTATTACTCCTCTGTTCATTTCTATTGCTCCTCTGTGAAAACTGACAACTGACAAAGAACTTGTCTTAGGGTTCTTGTGAAAATAGATTTGTCTCTGGGCTTCTTTTACTTAATAGGGTGAATGTCAATTTTAGGTTCTGTGATGTTGACTGCTACCTAAAACTGTTCACCTGCTCCTCCTCAGCTCCACTGATAGAGACAAGAGTGTGTGTCTTTTCCTCATTTAAAAAAAATCAACAATCTTCTTCAACAATCAACTTATTGGTTTCGCTGACACTGAGCAGTAGGTTTTTCTCTGTGAACCACTCTGCAAGATAGTTGAGTTCCTACAGATATGAACTCTTATCATTGTAGGAAATCTAACTGACGATGGTGGTGGTGTCTGCATATTTCTCAGGTGCACATATAAAAAAAATAGGTTTACATGTATTTGCTTTTTTGTTGAGTTGGATACAACTATTATATTGACTATATACAACTTTTAACACTGTTCATTAAATATGAAGAAGAAGGTAAGTCAAGCTATGAAGAAAAACATTAATCTATCAGCCTTTTTCTGTCCAAAAAAAAACAAAACCCACATTCATCAACATATTTAAACCTATTATATCAAAATTTTATCAGTGTAGTTGCTGCGTCTTTGTTTCTTTTTCTGTCTCTTGTCTAAAATTTGGCCTAGTTTTCTTTTTTTGGTGGTAGCTTCATGTTCATATGGGCACGTGGATAGCATTGTTCTTTTCAGCGAACTCATAAAGAGAAAGAAAATAAAGGTATTTTACAAAATGTCAAACTTTTCCTTCAAAAAACTAAACTCACTGCTGAAAATATTCTCATTTAGAGGAGGAACATGTGATTTCATGTTGTGTTCTTAAATAGCACGGGCATTCCGAGCAGGTGCCCCAGGTGTGCTCCAAAGGGACACTGCAGGTTCCTTGATCCTTACTGTGACCCCCCAACCCTCTGTAATCCACATCCCGTAATGGCACATGCTGCGCTGGCACCATTGCTCATCCCTGAACCCCATTGTTCATTGTTTGTCTTCTCCAGTTTTTTCCCATGGGCCCCTGGCCAGTGAGAGGAAAAGGTCACTGTAAATATTGCACTGAAATCCTCCCTCCCTCCCATAGAGCTCCTGAAGATGGAACAGGCGACCAGTGGGTGAGCACTTCCTTCCTGCACAGGGCATTTCAACTGTAAGACATCAAACAAGTATGAATCCCTCAATGTTAAAGATCACTGCAGTGAGATCATATGCTCATTGTTTACATTACGACAACCTCGGCAGGTCTCAGCTCTATGTGAAGCACCTCAGATAGCAGGATATTTACATATGTGGTTCCATGTGGCATCAAAGTGCTGTTAATTACCAAGAAAACTAGACTGTAGAAATAAAATACTTGAGTATGTTAAGAATGTTGAGCACACCTGTCTCACAGCTGTTCTTTAGTCATGCTCTGTAACTGTTAAATGAGCACTACTATGTTATGAATGAGTAGCCATGAATCCATGTCTGTATTTTAAATCTCATAAAATACACAAAATATGGATTCCAAGGGAAATTAAGTGAGCAACCCCTGACCCATGTGTGGCTAATCACTAGCCAGTAGCACTGCTGTTAATATAAGACAGTTGGAGCTTAAATAAACCCCTGATTTTTGGGTTTGTTTTGCTTCTGAGTGGTGCTCCATATCCCGCTGCTCCGCTTTCCCGGAGGAGTCCTGTTCCCTGGGCTCACATTTTGGGATCCGGAAATCCAGGCCTGTGCCAGGCTTAGCTTAGAAAAGCATCCAGATGAACACAATGGAAAACGGAGAGCTGAGAGGGAACAGAGAGCCTTTCAGTCTGGGTGCTGACACATTGCTAGACAAAGTGGATGAATAACACAACCAATAAAGGGAAGGAGGGATGGAAGGATGAGTATAAGAATGATTTTGGATCACAGTGGCAAAAAATAACCCAATATAATTCAGAAGATATATCCTTAATGACCTTGAGGTCTAATTCACCAAAATTATAGAACAAAACATTTTTTTGTCTTTTTTCTCCTATTACCTCTTGCAATATCTTGCCATGCAGATGCTGTAGCTCTGTGAGACCACATAAGTATATAAGAATTTTGAGCTTAATGCTGATGTCAGTGCACACAAACTGATAATTATCAGGCAATGCACACTATTTTCACAATCTTGATTTAGAGAGTTGACATGCTAAAAATTTGCTAAATTTCACACAACACAGAATTTCCATGGCTTATGAGAATGTCATTAGTTTTGCAGGTATTTGGTCATAAAACACACACTGAAAGTTTGACCTAATGAGGGTCACCAAAGTGATTATATTTTAACCTTGCAGGGTGACATTTACATCTGTGCTAATTTCCCTGCAAACCATTTATTAATGCTTGTCAAGATGTTTCACTTAATACCACAACAATAACCAAAGTTCTAGATTTTAAGTCTGGACCAAAGTAGTGGACCAATCATCAGACTGATATCACTTCCAAGGAGCCATGCTACTAATATGGTTATATATTCCATAACAAAGCCTCTGTCCAGATACAGTGCCCCGTCCAGTTTTCAGTGGAACCATATTTTTAGTCAAGCATAGTTCCAATGAAAACTATTTATAGGGAGGTCTGTGGACCAGGACCATAACAAGAACGTATAAAGACACACGACAGAAGTCACAGTAGGTTTCATTATCTTTGGAAGTTTGGAGCCATTAACAACCGAAAAGACGGTTTGGTTTTTGTACATGTAGTAATTTTTTTCCTCCAATCAGTGATTTCTTATTAACAGTGAATTATCAGTGTTGTGTAATGTGAAAGGATTCACTTGTAGTTACAAACCCACAAAAGGCTAATCGACCTTGTTTTCAAGGGACATTCAGCAAAAAAGCTCTAGCAAACCTTATTGTGCGCTACCTGCCCAGCACCACAAAGTTAGTCGTGAACATAGTTGAGCATTTATAAGTTGAAGTAGCAGTTGCAGGGTAACAGCTTTACCAGGTGAACAAAAACACATCGAAAGGATGCTAATGTTGCTCTTATCACCATTGTGTAAATGCTCACTGCCTGCTGTGCCACCTGAAGTGATTAAAAAAGCTAACACAAGTAGATTTTCTTCTAAAACAGCATTAGACCAATGTGTGTGGAGGAGAACACATTTGTATTGTGAAAGTTATTGATGATGTTTTTAATGGCTAGTCAAAACAGTTTTCATGGATGGAGTTGCAGTTTGGGAAATTCTGACTCAGTATAATGACCTCAGCAGTTTTAAAATCCTTGTTTTGGCTCTGTTGTGGACAACCCACACAGTGTCATTTTTCTGGAAAAACACTTATTTTGAGCACCCTAAACAAACTACAATTCATGAAAATTAAATCAAAACTTTTTAAATGGATAAATACCACAAAAAAGTGAGAATGAATGTTTTTATTTGTGTAGTTTAGGTGAACTGACCCCTTAAAAATTAAGACACAGGGAGGATTGGATAATTCCCACAGTTAGGTGAAAGAATAGGAAGAAAGAGAGTGGGTGTGAGAGGGTATAAAAGGGCATTTTCCCAAATATGTTCGGGCTTTTACCACCCAGGTTAACATAACATGTTCCTTCCCTTCTCATAACACCACTCCTTTGGCCCCCCAGGCCGGACAACAGGCTACTGTGTCTCAGGAGGCACACACAGGATCGCTCCTGAGAACTGTGGAGAAGCACACTCTGGGAAAAGTCTAGAAAGTAAAATGAAAAGTCCACAAGGGTACTGAGGACATGACATAGAAGGTTGTTGTGTAACACTGCCTCTTATTTTATTCTTACATGTTCATCCCTTCTTGAAGCAGGAACAAAAGTTTGAGGGGAAACAGCTTTCATCCACAGGGGCCAGCAGAAAGCCGTCGATGCATGCTGCGGTGTGTGTTCTGTTTTTGATGAGATGTGACAGGTTGGAGTGTGTTCATTACTGTTTGTGTTTATAAACAGGTGGACCTGGTTACAGCTGGGGGTTATTTGTGTGCTGGATAAGCCCGTGCCAATCGCAATCAAGAAGAGAGCATAATAAAATCATACAGGTTCTACGCTCAGGCTCTGTTTTCTGTCGTCATCCGTCAGATGTTTTGATTTTTTAATTGGTGTTATAGTGCCATATTTTCCTTGGTCAGATTTTATCCATTTTTTCTTTTGATAGGTTGCCCTTGTTGTTACATCACTTAATTTAATTTAACAATTAAATCAAAACTTATTATACTACTAAAAAAAAAAAATTTAATCTTGTTTTCGAAAAAACGAATAACTTTTTAATTTCATACCAACCATTTGATGTCTTGTTTGGTTTAAGAAACTACATGTGTGTTTTTCTTGTCCTTGTTAAATGCATTTAAAAGGTTTTCATGATGGTTTTTATTGTGTTTTGTTTTAAAAGCTATTTGTAAAGAAATAAACGGATTTCCTTCTTCAGAAAATACATTTTTTGAAGTTAAATGTAAATAAATGCTGATAGAAGGATGAAAATATGAATTAAAGATTTTAATAAAACATTATAAAATGCTGAGAAGAAATAAAAGTCTTAAAGTAAACCACCAAAATAAGGGACAAATGTTTTCAGAAATTAGGGGAATAAAAAAGACATCAGGGATTACAAATACCACATGGCACAAACTGAAAATAACATTATATCTTATTTTCCACTGTGTGAAAGGAAGAGAGGGCCTTAAGTTGAATGAGCTCTCTAATGCTACACATGGAATATTCTATCCCACGGATCAGCTTGTAAGGATTTAACACACTCTGGAGGAACTCAATTGGCCCAAGTGAATATTAACTGGACTTAATATGCAGCATATTGGCTCTAGCATGATTTAATAATATGCCTTCATTTCCTTTGTTAAATCAATGATAGTAAGGATTCAGGCCTTGGCTGGCAGCCTCACTGTGTGTGCTTTTGTGCAGTTTAAATACATATATAAAAACACCATAAAACCATTGTGGTTTCAGCCCAGGAGGGGGCGCCCAAGAATGTAATTTATGAACTTGGTGTCTCCATGGTCTTGTTTGCAGAGGAGGTGAGCCACGGATGTGTAGTGAATGAAAGGTGAACAAGAAAACACAGATATTTTTGTTTGAAAGCATAAATATGGTGTAAAATGTAATTAAAAGACCAGGGATTGCAGGATACTTACAAGAACCATATTCTTGTATTTGAAATTATTATAGAACAACCTATACAGCAGGTGGACAAGATAAAAGGAAGGAAGCCAAAGTCCTAAAATGTTAAAAGCTGTCAAACACTAACTGTCCATGAATTTTCTTAATACAATAATCTACTCCAAAATTAACTTAATTTTAATTTAAATCTAAATATTTGATAAAGGAACAAGTTAAATACATTATTAAACTGATCCTGCAAACACTGCCAGTTTCCAGTATCGCAATATATATCTCAGTTGGCAGTAAACCACTAGGCTTCATATCCAGGCCTTACTATATTTTTAATTATGGTTGTTAAGATACCTGCCTCAGTTAAACTTATAATGCTGCATTTGGTATCAGTGACTGCACAAGTCTATGTGCTGATCTGGTACTATTTAATTTACTTCTTACAAACAGGATCTGCTACTTCCCAGCACAGTTTATGCACGTGTATGCAACTTAATAGATCTTTTGCTGCACATGTATATAATGTACATAAACAACAAGTGACTTGGGAAACTATAGCACATCCATAACATAACTTCCATAAAGAATTGGTAGCATACACCTATTATTAACAATAACTAAATATACATGTTCAGGTGAGGGTAACATATATAAATATTTGTTTATTGTTTTTATGCTCTGGATTGGGATAAGTATTTTGAATCAGTTGACACACAAAGTTTAGATATTGGGAGCAAAGAAGGAAAAAATGGTTTTGGAGCATCTAAATTATTAA